>CM053751.1:2857986-2875123 GCA_028658305.1 Pachyuromys duprasi
CAATGCAATTCCCATCAAAATACCTAAACAATTTTTCACAGACCTTGAAAGAAAAATACTCAACTTCATATGGAGAAACAAAAATCCCAGAATCTCCAAATCAATCCTGTACAACAAAAGATCATCTGGAGGTATCTCCATCCCTGATCTCAAGCTGTACTACAGAGCAATAGTAATAAAAACTGCATGGTATTGGCATAGAAACAGAATAGTGGATCAATGGAACCGAATAGAAGATCCAGAAATGAACCCACACACCTATGAAAACTTGATTTTTTACAAAGAAATCAAAACCATTCAATGGAAAAAAGACAGCATCTTCAACAAATGGTGCTGGTCCAACTCAATATCTGTATGCAGAAAAATGAAAATAGTTCCATATTCATCACCTTGCACAAAGCTAAAGTCCAAGTGGATCAAAGACCCCAACGTAAAACCAGACACACTAAACTGGTTAGAAGAAAAAGTGGGGAAGACCCTAGAACTCATTGGCACAGGAGACTACTTCCTGAACAGAATACCAACAGCACAGGCTCTAAGATCATCAATCAATAAGTGGGTCCTCATGAAGCTGAAAAGCTTCTGTAAAGCAAAAGACACTGTCATCAAAACAACATGACAGCCTACAGACTGGGAAAGGAACAATCCTACTTGTGACAGAGGGCTAATATCCAGTATATATAAAGAACTAAAGAAGTTAAAAAGCAACAAATCAAGTATCCAATTAAAAAATGGGGTATGGAGCTAAAAAGAGAACTCACTGTAGAGGATTATGGAAAGGCAGAAAACACGTAAAGAAATGCTCAACATCCTTAGCCATCAAGGGAGATGCAAATCAAAAGGACCCTGAGATTTCACCTTACACCCACCAGAATGGCTAAGATCAAAAACTCAAGTGGCAGCACGTGCTGGAGAGGCTGTGAAGAAAGAGGAACCCTCCTCCATTGCTGGTGGGAATGTAAACTTGTACAACCACTCTGGAAATCAATTTGTCACTTTCTTAGAAATTAGGAAGTGTGATTCCTCAAGGCCCAGCTATACCACTCTTAGGCATATATCCAAAAGATGCTCAAGTATACAACAAGGACATTTGCTCTACTATGTTCGTAGCTGCTTTATTTGTAATAGCCAGAACCTGGAAACAACCCAGATGTCCCTCAGTTGAGGAATGGATACAGAAATTATGGTACTTTTACATAATGGAATACTACTCAGCAATTAAAAAGCAGGAAATCATGAAATTCGCAGGCAAATAGTGGGGCCTGGAAATGATCATCCTAAGTGAGGTATCCCAAAAGCAGAAAGAAACATATGGTATATACTCACTCATATAGACCTATAGGATAGGAAGGTCATGCTTAAATCTATACACCTAGGGAAGATAAGGAAGAAGGAGTACCCAGGTTGGTATGATCAATGCTCATTTAGATGAACAAATGGGATGAATATTGAATGGAGGAGAAAACAAGCAACAGGACAGGAGCATAATAATGAGTGCCTCTGAAAGAATCGATATAGCAATGTATCAAAGTAGATATTATGACTCACAACCAAGCCTTCGGCAGAGGGCTGGGAATAATAATAAAAATAGGGGAAATTATTAAGACTTGCGGAGAACAAGAGCTCCACAAAGACCAAATTGAGCAAGACACAGGGGTCTTATACGAGACAGTTTCTCCAACTAAGGACCATGGCCTAGGACCCCCGCTCAGATGTGAACCATGGTAGCTTGGTGTCCAACTGAAGACCCTAGTAAGGGGAACAGGGACTGTTTCTGTCATGAACTCGATGGCTGGCTCTTTACCCTCCCCCACCCATGCCCAGGAGTAACAGCCTAGCTAGATTCCAGAAGAGGACATTACAGCCAGCCCTGAAGAGACAAGATAAACTAGGATTGGATGGAAGGGGAGGAGGTCCTCCCCCATCAGTGGACTTGGAGGGGGGCAGGGAGGAGATGAGGCAGGGATGGGAAGAGTGGGAGGGAACGGGGGAGGGTGCTATGCCTGGGATGCAAAGTACCTAACCTATGATTAATATAAAAATAAATAAATTACATTAAAAAAAGAAAACCAGGCATCATGGTGTATACCTTTAGTCTCAGGATGTGAGAGGCAGAGGCAGATGGCTCTAGATTTGATTTTAGGTGAGCTCTGTCTACCTAGGGACATACATGTCAGTCTAAAAATGACATACATGACATACATCGTGAGTTTAAGGATATTCATGTATACATAATGAGTATCTGTGTACACTTGGGTCTCCAAATAAAAGCCAATACCAAAACAAAAGAAAGAAAGGTAGTTAATAGGGCAGTTTTAGCTATTATGAAGTCTGACTTGCAATTTTTTCCTGGATTTTGAGATTTGTGTCATATGAAAGAAATCCCTGCTAAATTGAAGACCAAAAGATATTCCCTTACAGTCTTTGAACATTATGATTTACACTTATACCTGTTTTTTAACTCCTTTGTATACCTTAAAGTTGACATCCCTGTTACATATAGACATCAAATGTTCCTAACTAAACAGCATTATGTAGTCTAATTATTTTTATTAAATTTTATTTGTGAGTTTGCATTTACTGTATCTGTGTAAGAATATGTCACATGGGGGATACTCACAGACAACAACATATATCACACAATATATGACATATATAGGACATGAAATATGATATGCAATGTGTAATATATTATATAACATAATACATGATATTTGATTATATACAATATTTAACATGTAATATATTATATATGACATAATTAATATAAAAGTTATGGTGTATAGTTTCTAATGTGTAATACAGAATATAATGTAAACTGTATCATATATCATAATATATGTTATACACTAGTAAATGATAAATCATATTTTGTATATTATATTACACATTATATATTTTTTATACTTTTTCTTCAAATGTTTTTTATTTTGAGGCCATGATATGAATTCAATATTTCTCCCCTCCCTTCCTTCTTCCAAATCCTACCTACTCTCCTTCAAATTAATAGCTTATTTTTTCACTAAATGTTATTGTATGCATATTTATATATGTAGATACATATTTAATTATAAATATGTAATCCGTTCCCTCTATATAAAGTTATATGTATGTATGTTTTCAGGGTCAAATGGTCAGCTACTAGTATTTTTGAAAATGAATCTAGTCTCCACTTCTTTGCATCTGTGCTTTGCCAAAGATCAACCTTTTATACACTCATATGACTCTATTCATTTAGACTTTCTAATCAATTCCATTGATGTGTTTTTATCACCATCTTCATCAACATAGTTCTAAAATATGTATTAGAAGCAAATAGAGTTAGTCCTTTACTTTCATTATTTTGTATAATATTTTACTTTCATTAATTACACTTTATTCCCTTTGTATCTCCCTGTAGCTCCCTCCTTTGTCCCCTCCCAGTTCCACCCTCATTCCCCTCTTCCCCACCATGCCCCTTCTCCAGTCCACTGATAGGGGAGGTCTTCCTCTTCTTCCTTCTGATCCTAGTATATCAGCTCTCATCAGGAGTGGCTGCATTGTCTTCCTCTGTGGCCTGGTAAGGCTGCACCCCTCTGAGGGGGAGGTAATGAAAGAGCAGGTCACTCAGTTCATGTCAGAGACAGTCCCTGTTCCCATTACTAGGGAACCCACTTGGAAACTGAGCTGCCATGGGCTACATCTGTGCAGAGGTTCTAGGTTATCTCCATGAATGATCCTTGGTTGGAATATCAAACCCAGAAAAGACACCTATGCCCAGATTTTTTGGTTCTGTTGCTGTACTTATGGGACTTCTGTCCCCTCCAGGTATTTCTATGTCCCCATGTCGTTTTATCTCCCCCTTCTTTCATAAGATTTCCTGCACTCTGTCCAAAGTTTGGCTATGAGTCTCATCATCTGCTTTGATACCCTGGTGGGTAGAGTTTTTCAGAGGCCCTCTCTGGTGGGCTCCTTTCCTGTTCTCTGTTTTCTCCCTCTGTTGATGTTCATGTTCTTTGCCTTTCTGAATAAGTATTGAGCATCTTACCCAGAGTCCTCCTTCATGATTAGCTTCTTAGTATGTTTATCCTTTATTATATGTCCAATATCCACTTATAAGTGAGTATATACCCTGTGTGTCTTTATGCCTCTGGGATACCTCACTCTGGATGATCTTTTCTAGTTTCTACCATTTGCCTGTAAATTTCATGATTTCCTTGTTTTTAATTGCTGAGTAATACTTCATGGTGTAAATGTACCACAATTTCTGTGTCCATTCCTCAACTGAGGGTCATCTGGGTTGTTTCCATCTTCTGGCTATTATGAATAAAGCTGCTACAAACATTGTTGAGCAAATGTCCTTGAGAACCAACACTGGAGGATTCATTTTTCTGAAGATTTGACTCCTTCCCACATTGCTGCTGTGTATTTAGTGTTGTACTAACAAAATCCCATGAGACTGTCCTTTGCAGATACTAGCAATAAAAACCTTATATTACTCTTGATATGCAAAGACCTAGAAAAACCAAAAAAGTCAAAAAATAATATTAAAGAATAGTGAAACTGAAAGGCTTTTGACTTTTGAAAATTTGTAGAAAGTATGTATATGATTGCAGCTTTTTTAGTATGTACTTTGTTAGGATGTGTGCATGTATGTATTTGTCTGTGCTGGGATAGAACCAAGCCATGCAGTGATTAGCCAAATAGGAAAATCAGTGACTTACTGCCCCCGCCCCAGTGAATCATGGATTCTTCTATTTTGAGCTTATGTTGTTCAATTATCCTAAACTCAGTTTACTAGTACTAGTGCCTTTTAAACTTTTTACAATCATATTGTCTTTAAATGAAGATAGTTTTACTGACAATGTTTATTCAAAATGCCATCTATTTTAGTCAGTGTATCAAAACTTCCTATAAAATTTGAAAATAAAATGTCAAAAATAAACATCATTGCAGTTCTGAGCAATTATTTCTGGGAGCTTTGAAATGAAGAACTAAGATGTTTTTCTTAGAGTTTTTGTTTGTTTGTTTGTTTTTGAGACAGGGTTTCTATACATAGGCCTGGATATCCTGGAATTCTCTTTTTCTGTAGAGCAAGCTAGCCTCAAAGTCAGAGTTCTGCCTGCCTCTGTCTCCTGAGTGCTGCTATTTTTATTTATTTATCTATCTATCTATCTATCTATCTATCTATCTATTTATTTATTTATTTATTTATTTATTTATTTATTTATTTATTTATTACAACTTATTCACTTTGTATCTCCGCTGTAGACCCCTCCCTCATCTCCTCTCTGTCCCACCTTCCCCTCCTTCTTCTCTCCTTAAGCCCCTCCCCTATCTGACCTACCAGGCTTCATTAGAAATGCCTGCATCATCTTCTTCAGTGGCCTGGTAAGGCTGCTCCACACTAACCCCCGGAGGTAGGTGATCTAGAGCCAGTCACTGAGTTCATATCAGAGACAGCCCCTGCTCCCCTTACTAGGAAAACCACTTGGAGACTGAGCTGTCTATGGGCTACATCTGAACTAGGGGTCTAAGTCTTCTCCATGCATGGTCTTGGATTGACCATCAGTTTCTGTAGGCTTCCCTTGGCCCAGATAGTTTGGCTCTGTTGCTCTCCTTGTGGAGTTCCTGTTCCCTTAAGGTCTTTCTGTCTCCCCCCCACCCTTTTTTTTTCATAAGATTCCCTGCATTCTGCCCAAGGTTTGGCTACAAGTCTCAGAATCTACTTTGATATGCTGCTACCAGATCCTGGCCCTCTGTGGTAAGTAGGCTCCTCTCCTGTTCCCTATCTTTTCTCATTTTCAGTGTCTATCAGTTTGACCTTGTGAATGAGGATTAAGTATCTTCCCTAAGGTCCTCCTTGTTGTTTAGCTTCTTTAGGACTATAGAATTTAGTATGTTTATCCAATATTATATAGCTAGTATCCACTTATATGTAAGTATATACCATGTGTGTCTTTCTTCTTCTGGGATACATGAGGAACTTTTTTAGTTCCATCCATTTGCCAGCAAATTTCATGATTTCCTTGTTTTTGATTGCTGAGAAGTATTTACACAGTGTACCACATTTTCTTTATTCATTCCTCTGTTGAGGGACATCTAGGTTATTTCTAGATTCTGGCTCTTACAAATAAAGCTGCTTACAAACAGGGTTGAGCAAATGTCTTTTTTGTATTCTTGAGCATCTTTCAGATATATGCCTAGGAGTGGTATAGCTGAATATTGAGGCAGCGCTATCCCTAATTTTCTGATAAAGCACCAGATGGATTTCCAAAGTGGTTTTACAACTTTATATTCCCACCAGCAAGGGCAGGTTCTTTCCCTTTCTCCACAACCTCTCCAGCATGTGTTGTCACTTGAGTTTTTGATCTTAGCCATTCTTATGGGTGTAAGATGAAATCTCAGGGTCGTTTTGATTTGCATTTCCTTAATGACTAAGAACATTGATCATTTCTTTAAGTGCTTCTCTGCCATTCTATATTCCTCTGTTGATCGTGTGCCACCATGCCTGGCTTTAGTTAGGGATTCTTTTGCTGTGATAAAACATCCTGGCCAATAGCAACTTAAGAAAGAAAGGGTTTATTTACTTCAGTTTACAACTGTTATGTTTCATGTCACAGTCAGGGCCTGAACTCAAGGCAGAAATATAAGGGCAGAACCCATGGAGGAATGATGCTTAATGGCTTGCTAGGTTTCTTTTCTTTTTTCTTTATTCTCTATCTTTTTTCTTTTTATTTGTTTGGTTTTTTTATATTAATTTCACTTGATTCACTTTGTATTCTAGCTGTAGCCTCCTCCCACATCCCTTTCCAATTCTACTCTCCCTCCCTCTTTTCCCATGCCCCTCACCAAGCCCACTGATTGGGGTGACCCTCCTTGCCTTTCCTCTGACCCTAGCCTACAGGGTCTCCTCAGGACCAGCTGCATTGTCTTCCTCTGTGGCCTGGTAAGGCTGCTCCCTCATCAGGGAGAAGTGATCAAAGAGCCAGCCACTGAGTTCATGTCAGAGACAGGCCCTGATCCCCTTACTAGGGAAGCCACATGAGCTGCCATGGGCTACATCTGTGTAAGGGTTATAGGTTATCTCCATGCATAGTCCTTGGTTGGAGTATTATTCTCAGAAAAGACCCCTTTGCCCAGAAGTTTTTGGTTCTGTTGCTCTCCTTGTGGTGCTCCTGACCCCTCCAGGTCTTTCTATCTTCTCCTTCTTTCATAAAAATCCCTATACTCTGCCCAAAGTTTGGCTATGAGTCTCAGCACCTGCTTTGATACCCTGCTGGGTAGAGTTTTTCAGAGGCCTTCTGTGGTAGGCTCCTGTCTTGTTCCCTGTTTTCTCCCTCTTCTGATGTCAGTCCCATTTGCCTTTCTGAATGAAGTTTGATCATCATACCCCAGGGCCCTCATTCTTGATTAGCTTCTTAAGGTCTACAGATTTTAGTATGTTTATCCATGTTATATGTGTAATATCCACTTATAAGTGAGTATATACCATGTGTGTCTTTCTGCTTCTGGGCTACCTCACTCAGGATGACCTTTTCTAGTTTCCACCATTTGCCTGCAAATTTCATGATATCCTTGTTTTTACATTCTGAGTAGTATTTCACTGTGTTAATGTACCACAATTTCAGTATCCATTCCTCAGTTGAGGGACATCTGGGTTGTTTCCAGATTGTGACTATTATGAATAAAGCTACTACTAACATGGTTCAGCATATGTCCTTGTCATATCCTTGATCTTATATTTTGGATATATTCTGGATCTTGAGGTAGCACTATTCCTATTGTCTGAGAAATCTCTGGATTGATTTCCAAAATGGTTGTTCAAGTTTACATTCCCACTGGCAATGGAAGAGGATTCCCATTTCTACACATTCCTCTCCAGCATGTATTGAAACTTGAGTCTTTGGTCATAACCATTTTGATGGTTGTAAGGTGAAATCTCAGGGTCGTTTTGATTTGAATTCCCCGGATGACCAAGGATGTTAAGCATTTCTTTAAGTGTTTCTCTGCCATTCTATATTCTTCTATTGAGAATTCTATGTTTAGCTCTATACCCTGTTTTTTAATTGGATTACATGATTTGTTGCATTTAACTTCTTGAATTCTTTATATATTCTGGATGTTAGCCCTCTGCCAGATATAGGGTGAGGGAAAATCTTTCCCCAGTCTGTGCACTGTCATTTTGTTCTGATGACAGTGTCCTTTGCTTTACAGAGCTTTTAAGTTTTATGAGGTCCCATTGACTGATTTTTGCTCTTAGAGCCTGTGTTGTTGGTGTTCTGTTCAGGAAATTGTCTCCTGTGCCAATGAGTTCAAGGCTCTTCCCCACTTTTTCTTTTAACAGGTTCAGTATGTCTGGTTTTATGTTGAAGTCTTTGATCCACTTGTAGTTGGTTTATGCAGGGTGATAAACATGGCTCTATTTGCATTTTTCTACATGTAGACATCCAGTTAGACCAGCATCATTTGTTGAAGATGTTGTCTTTTTTCCATTGAATGGTTTTGGTTTCTTTGTCAAAAATCAAATATCCGTAGGTATGTGGGTGTATTTCTGGTTGTTCTATTAGATTCCATTGATCCCCTAGTCTGTTTCTATGCCAGTACCATGCAGTTTTTATTATTATTGCTCTGTAGTACATCTTGAGGTCAGGGATGGAGATACCTCCAGACGATCTGTTGTTTTACAGGATTGTTTTAGCAATTCTGGGGTTTTTTTGTTTTTCCATATGAAATTGAGAATTTTTCTTTCAAGTTCTGTAAAGAATTGTGTTGGCATTTTGATGCAAATTGCATTGAATGAATCTGTAGATTGCAGAATGGCTATTTTCACTATGTTAATCCTACCAAATCTATGAGCATGGGAGATCTTTCCTTCTTCTGATGTCTTCTTCAATTTCTTTCTTCAGAGACTTGAAGTTTTATTTGTTTATTTATTTCAAACAGGTCTTTCACTTGCTTGGATAGAGTCACACCAAAGTGCTTCATGTTGTTAGTGGCTATTGTGAAAGGTATTGTTTCCCTAATTTCTTTTTCAGCCTATTTGTCTTTTATACACAGGAAGGCTACTATTTTTTTTTTGAGTTAATTTTATATTCAGCCACTTTGCTGAAGGTGTTTATCAGCTGAAAGAGTTCTCTGGTTGAATTTTTGGGGTCACTCACCTATACTATCATATTACACTCCAGGACAACTTCCAAGGGTAGCGTGATCTACAATATCATGGTCTATCCCTTTTCTATCATTAATAAATAAAATGTTATATCAAATTTATAAAAAAACACTAGCCAGAATAATTCCAGAGAAACAATGTTCATTTTCAGTGATAACCTGCTAAGTATATTAGAGAGGACCACTTTTTCAAAATGTCCTTAAAAGGAATAAAGACTCAGGGCACATCTACCTGTAATAAAATTAATTTGACTCATGTATTCTTCATCTGTATGCTCTCAACAAAGACTAATAACTCCCCCGGAGTTCCAGTAAATAATATAGGCATTGAAGCCATCAAAATGTGAACAATAGGCCGGACTAAGAACATTCACATCAGAAATTTTAAGTATAAAGTTAGCCGTAGTAACTCAGAATCTCATAATGTATTGAAGTATTAACCATCAAGTTCATTTTCTTAATTTGTTTTCTCCTCATTTCATTCTCCCTTCCTTCCTTTCCTCCTCCCGTCTTTTCTTCCTTTCTTTTTCATTCTTTTTTCACTCCCATTCCCCGTTTTTCACCTGTGTTACAAATCTTTCCCCTTTAGTCAACCTTGACCCAAACTCATTTTATAACCAAGCTTACCTCCAGCTTGTGGGAATTCTTCTCCTTTAGTTTTCTATGTGCTATATAACATTTTTGTGCTTCTCATTTCTACAACCATTCACGCAGTTATGAGAGCCACTACCTTACAGTTTGATCAACAGGACTTTATGGTTTTATTTTTATTTTCTTTTTAAAAATTTAACCTAGTCTGTCCTTGAACTTACTATGTAGTTATAACTTTATCTGAAGTAATTTACTTCTTTGGTTAACTTTACTCGTTGTTATATTTTATTTGTTTTTCTTAACTATGCCTAATGATATTGCATTTTTCATAACTACCACATTCTGTTTTCACATATTGATACAACATGACTGCATTTAGTTCTTTACTCCAATCCCTTTGTGACTTTATGGTGTGTGCTGTAATGGTTCCCTGAGATCTCTAATTTTATTAACTTCAGTTTCTCTGTTATTGTAGTCTATTTGAAGAATGGGCAATTATTTACTTATTGTTTTCAAAGAACGATGCTGTGTTAAACTAATTCTGGAGATACTGGAGAAATGGCTCAGCCAGTAAGAACACTCGTGGCTCTTCCTGCTGGAGAACCTAAGTTCAGTTTCCAGGACCCCGGTTAGCAGTTCACAAATGTCTGTAATTCCAGATCTGTGAATCTGACACCTTCTACTAGCTCTTACAGGCACTCACACATGTGCACGAAATAGCTCATTCACACACATAAATAAAAATTAAAATATATTTAAAATGCAGAACTGCTGCTTAGTTCTTTGGTTTTCAGTTGCATTTATGTTGCACAACATTTAATATTAACTCATGCCAATCTCTTTGATCATTAGATATTTAATTTTCAATGTTCATGTGCACACTCAAATATACTTTAAAAATAGTTTTTGATGTCTAGAAGAAGTCAGACAGAACAGTTCAAGAATACAAGATCAAATCGCTTTACACATATTCTAGTAATATCTTGTACTTGCTGCATACAAAATTATAGGTTTGATTATAAATCACTTATGAATGCATGACAAACATATCTCTGTGAGATATCTATGTTAATATGAAAAACATATTTGATACGTTATTTGCATGTTTAATAATTCCAAGAGTTACATAAATATCTAAGGTTACTGGATTACTAGTCTAAAAGTATGCCTTTGGTTATAATTTAAAAATCTAGTATACCAATTTATATTTACCCATCATAATCTTCATTGATTCCAGCAAAATTCACGGTTTCACACTTTACAAACATGACAAATACCAAGAGCACAAGTGATATAATAGATGTTGCCATTATAAATCTCATTTGGCTTCTGCATGACAGTTTCAACTTGGAAACAATGAAACCTCCCAGGAAAATGCCCATTGCACCACCTGGAATTAAAATGATTCCTAAGAAAGGAAAAACGAAATAATTTTAAACATACAAGCTGAGAGTACTGAAAAATTACATATAGGTGCTAGTCTCTCTACTCAAATATAGATTTTCAAACTTAAGAAAAAAAGCCGAAAAGGTGTGGTATTTGAACAAATCCAAACTTCATAATACATACAGTCTTGTGCATAGGAACGGGGCCATTATAGGTCTACTGGATTCTGGTAGTAAAGGTGATGTTTTGCTCCTATACTACTGGCTATCAAATACAAGCCAGGAACATAGTCCATGCCACATAGCAGTTAGGAGTTGTGTTATTGAGACATGTTATTGCTTACATTATTGAATTTTTAACATATGGATTATGAAGGGATATTCAAATGATAACAGGCTTCCTCAAAGTATCCCATGGATAAGAATTGGAAAAACCATCTCACTGAGATCTTTCATAGATGGTCCACATGGACAGTTTTACAACAATGTGAGCCTCCAGAGTACCTAGTATAAGGTATGTTTTTTTTCTCCTTAAACATAAATATTTCAAAAGAGGAAATCAAGAGAATATGGTCAAAAAAAAAGAAAGAAAATATGAGGAGGAGAAAAATGGGAAAACTCAATATAAAACAAGTAAATTAAATATAGATTACTGTATATAAACATAAACACTTGATTAAGTCTAGTGATGATTTGACTGTATACAAAGGAACTGTTCCATACAAATGCAAAAAATAAAAGCAAAGCGAAAATAAAGTTGATAGGCGTAAAAGAAGACCAAAGAAGAAGAGTGTACAATAAAGGCATAATTGATAAAATTCAAGTTTAGGTCCAAGGTGATGGTATGGGAACACTCAGGAATAGTTTTCTTTTCCATAGGGTGTAAACAAAATTGTAGACTTGGAGTTTGTCATGAAATGAAGAGTGGATAAGAACTAGATATTGTCTGCATAAAAAATAAAACCTGGCACATTCCACAGACTAGGGAGAATGACCAAGCAAGATGAGTACACATCCTGGTTTCTGGAATACAAAACTTCAAGCAGAGATGTGGACTCTACTAGGCAATAAAATGACAGTGACATGGCACTGAAGGGTGCATCGGGAGACATGTCAGGCTCGGTAGAAATACAGCCTGTATTGTTCAGAACAAGCTAGCTTCACAAAATAAATTGACAAGAAGCTAAGTGAAAATTTAGTTATAAAGCTGCCTCAGGAAAGGTTCTGTTGTCAGGGACTCAGCAACTTTGAGGTTGGAGACCCTGACATAGTCTCTTACATCTCAGAAGACTCTCAGACTTCTCATGTGTGTCAGCTGGGTAAGCAGCAAGCCTGGGGCAGTGAGATAGGTATACTTTGGGTGAGTGTCTCCGACACAACATACTGACAAGTAAATGCTCAGAAACACACTGTGAGAGACATTCTAGACATGCTCCACGTCTTGGCTGTTTCTTGTGCCCCAGATTTAAAAAACTAAAAGCCTTCAGAGCAAATGTATACCCATTTAGCATGGTCCATACTCTGTCCAAATTTAGTGTTCACTAAGAAGAACTTTCTATAGCCCCAATACTGTCTACATATCCACTGTACAGAATAAAATTTCCTAAGTGAAGGTATACCTAAAATAGCATATATTTTCTCTACATTTATGTGGCAAGACTCAGTGCTCTACCATCAATATCCATGAACAGACAGGGCATTACAGAGAGAAGTACTCCAAGGACTACACACTCCTACAACTGTCTACATCCCCTGACTTTGTCAGATGGTGAGCACATCCTGCTTCTGTTCTAACTAATTTGAGGAATTAGAATAATCTGAAAATACAATCGACTATTATCAGTTTATTCATTATGAATTTCAGATCTAGAAGATCCAGAAAGATCTTAGACAGGAAGATGTTGTCAATTACCTTTTTTTCCCTCTCTCTCTTCTCATTTGTTATTATTATTATTATCATCATCATTATTATTTACAATTTATTCACTTTATCTCCAGACTGTAGCACCCTCTCTCATCTCTCCCTGGTCCCACCTTCCCCCCATCTTCCCCCCATGCCCTTCTGATGATTCAGCCAAGGACCATGCATAGAGAGGACCTAGACACCCTGCATAGATGTAGCCCATGGGCAGCTCAGTCTCCATAGGGGTTCCTTAGTAAGAGGAGCAAGGGCAGTCTCTGGCTTGAACTATGTTGCATGCTTTTTGGTCATCTCAACCTGGTAGGGTAGCCTTACTAGGCCACAGAGAAACAGGATCCAAACAGTGCTGATGAGTCCAGGTAGGCTAGGGTCAGATAAGAAGGGAGGAGGGCCTCTCTTTACTTTTTTTTCACTTAAGTTGTTTTATCCATTTAAAAACATGTTTTCTTTACAATTTATTCTTTATAAATCCCAATTGAAACCCCCTCCCTCAGCTCCCCAAATCCCACCCCTTCCCTCTTCTCATCCTTTTCCCCTAGTCCTAAAACCAGACATACTAAATTTATTACAAGAAAAAGTGAGGAAGAACCTCGAACTGATTGGCACAGGAGACAATTTCTTGAACAGAAACAGCTCATCTCTAAGGCCTACAATTAATATTGGGACCTCATGAAACTGAAAAGCTTCTGTAAAGCAAAGAACAGTGTCAGCAGAACAAAATAACAAACCTACAGACTGGGAAAGGATCTTCACCAACAACCCTACATCCAATAGAGGACTAATATCCAGAATATATAAAGAATTCAAGAAATTTGACACCAACAAACCAAATAGTCCAATTAAAAATGGACTAAGCAGAGAATTCTCAACAAAGGAATATTGAATGGCAGAGAAACACTTAAAGAAATGCTCAACATCCTTAGTCATCAGGGAAATGCAAATTAAAACAACCCTGAGATTTCATCTTACATTTATCAGAGTGGCTCAGATCAAAAACTCAAGTGATACCACATGCTGGAGAGGATGTGTAGAAAGAGGAATCTTCCTCCATTGCTGGTGGGCATGTATACTTGTACAACCACTTTGAAAATCAATCTCGTGCTTTCTCTAAAAATTGGGAATAGCACTACCTCTCTTTACATTTTAGTATTGCAATTTTATTTTTATTATCTTCATTTTAATTAGGTTTTCCTCTATTTTTATACATTTTTCTTATTATTTTTTAAATGTAATTTGTTTATTTTTATAACAATCACAGGTTAGGTACTTTGCATCCCAGGCATAGCCCCCTCCCTCATTCCCTCCCACTCTTCCCATACCTCCCTCATCTCCTCCCCGCCCCCTCCAAGTCCACCAAAGGGGGAGGACCTCCTCCCCTTCCATCGGACCCCAGATCATCTTGTCTCCTCAGGGCTGGCTGCAATGTCCTCCCCTGGGATCTAGCCAGGCTGTTACTCCCTAGCGTGTATGGGGGAGGGTCAAAGAGCCAGCCATCGAGTTCATGACAGAAACAGTCCCTGTTCCCCTTACTAGGGTCTTCAGTTGGACACCGAGCTACCATGGGCCACATCTGAGCAGGGGTTCTATGCCATATCCATACATGGTCCTTGGTTGGAGAAACTGTCTCGTATAAGACCCCTGTGCCCTGCTCAGTTTGGTCTATTTTTTCTTATTATTATTTATATTTTATCTCTAATTTTTATTTCTTTCTTTTACAGTAGTCAGTTGCAGCATGGCAGATTATATGGGACAGGTAAATCTGCTGATGAGGTGTCACAGAGTAAAAGATTCACTTCTAATTGTTAACCTTAACCATTAAGTACCTTCAGTCAGTCCATAGACCCTGCCTCATGAATTCAGCAACAACCAAGAATCACTTCCAAATAACTTACTTGCTATTATTAATGTCTTTAGAGGTCCACAATTCCTAACAGTGCTATCACTCCCCTAGGAGTCACTACTGAGTATGCATACCAGGACAGCAAGCCCTATACATCTGCTTGAAGTGCCAAAGTTTGTCCACTTTTTCAGAACTTGAAGAAACGTTAGTTTACGTTTTTCTTACATAGCAATATCTGTTCTGAAACTGTTCACAACGAACATATAAGACATTGTATTGTAGAGTACCTTTGTACATAAATTTAACATTACATGAGAAATCAATTATTACAAGTCAGACCATCAGAAGCCTGCCATATAAAAGTAAAGAATTTTCCATGTGAACACGTGGAAATCTCAATATAAAAAAGAAGTATGAAAATCAGATATGTATAACAGAATGACATATGATTGAATTTAGTAAGATACTTCAAGAGAAAGCCAGTCCTTATGAGATCTGATAGGCTAGGGTCAGATGGAAGGAGAGGAGGACCTCCCCTATCAGTGGACTTGGAGAGGGGAATGGGAGGATATTAGGGAGGGATGGTAGGATTGGGAAGGAATGAGGCAGAGGGCTACAGCTGGAATACAAAGTGAATTAACTGTAATTAAAATAAAAAATAAAAATTTTAAAAAGTGATTCTGAAAAATAATTCAAAGCTTAAAAATGAAAAGTTTGATGAATTGAATCAAAACTAATTAAACTGGATATGACAGAGCACACCTAAAAATAGTAGGAGGAAGACTTAAAACTAGCCTTAGGTACAGACCAAGGTCAACGTCTCGGGTGCAACCCACCCCATCTCAACAATCAAAATTAGTTGAAAGGCTTGACATCAGATTAAATCAAGCTAAAGAGAAGAACATAATGTGGGTTCTAGCAAGACTACACAATGAGGAAAGATGCTTGCCACCAATCCTTGGAACCCAAATGTTAGAAGGAAAAAATGAACTCCCACAAGTTGTCTCCTGACTTCCATGTGTGTGCTATTGCAAGACCATGAATACACACAAAAACACACAGAAGTGTAAAGAGCCAATTAAAATGATTTCTAAAAGTTTATGATAACTATTGAGTTAATCTCATAAATAATAATACTTTCATCATATACTTTTAAGGACCTTTAAATGCATTTCTGTTTTGTGTTTGAAAAACTTTGTAGATCAATGGAACCGATTAGAAGACCCTGAAATAAACGCACACACATATGGACACCTGATTTTTGACAAAGATGCCAAAACCATACAATGAAAAAGGACGGCATCTTCAATAAATGGTGCTGATCTAACTGGATGTCTACATGTAGAAAAATGCAAATAGATCCATACTTATCACCCTGCACAAAACTAAAATCCAAGTGGATCAAAGACCTCAACATAAAAACAGACACATTAAATCAGTTAAAAGAAAAAGTGGGGAATACCCTAGAACTCATTGGTACAGGAGAAAACTTCCTGAACAGAACACCAACAGCACAGGCTCTAAGAGCAGCAATCAATAAATGGGTCCTCATGAAACTGAAAAGCTTCTGTAAAGCGAAGAACACTGTCATCAAAACAAAACGACTGCCTACAGATTGGGAAAGAATCTTCACCAACCCTATATCTGAGAGAGGGCTAATATCCAGGATATATAAAGAACTACAGAAGTTGAAAAGCAACAAATCAAGTAACCCAATTAAAAAATGGGGAACAGAACTAAACAGAGAACTCTCGATAGAGGAATACAGAATGGCAGAGAAACACTTAAAGAAATGCTCAACTTCATTAGCCATCAGGAAAATGCAAATCAAAATGACCCTGAGATTTCACCTCACACCTTTCAGAATGGCTAAGATCAAAAACTCAAGTGACAACACATGCTGGAGAGGTTGTGGAGAAATGGGAACCCTCCTCCACTGCTGGTGGGAATGTAAACTTGAACCACCACTCTGGAAGTCAATCTGGCGCTTTCTCAGTCATGAACTTGATGGCTGACTCTTTGACCCTCCCCCATACAGGCTGGGGAGTGACAGACTGGCTAGATCCCAGGGGAGGACAGTGCAGCCAGCCCTGAGGAGACAGGATGAGCTGGGGTTGGATGGAGGGGGAGGCAGTCCTCCCCTGTTGGTGAACTTGGAGGGGGCAGGGAGGAGATGAGGGAGGGTTTGGGAGGGTGGGCAGGAATGAGGGAGGGGGCTACCCTTGGGATGCAAAGTACCTAACCTGTGAT
>CM053751.1:2884335-2910998 GCA_028658305.1 Pachyuromys duprasi
AAAAGGACCGAAAAGGAAATGAGGGAAACAACACCCTTCACAGTAGCCACTAATAACATAAAGTACCTTAGGGTGACTCTAACCAAGTAAGTGAAAGACTTGTTTGAAAAACCTTCAAATCTCTGCAGAAAGAAATTGAAGAAGATATCAAAAGATGGAAAGACCTCCCATGCTCATGGATTGGTAGGATTAACATAGTGAAAATGTCCATTCTGCCAAAAGCAATCTACAGATTCAATGCAATTCCCATCAAAATACCAACACAATTCTTTACAGACCTTGAAAGAAAAATTCTCAACTTCATATGGAGAAACAAAAAACCCAGAATCTCCAAAACAATCCTGTACAACAAAAGATCATCTGGAGGTATCTCCATCCCTTACCTCAAGCTGTACTACAGAGCCATAGTAATAAAAACAACATGGTATTGGCATAGAAACAGAATAGTGGATCAATGGAACTGAACAGAAGACCCTGAAATAAACCCACACACCGATGGAAACTTGATTTTTTACAAAGAAGCCAAAACCATTCAGTGGAAAAAAGACACCATCTTCAACAAATGGTGTTGGTCCAACTGGATTTCTATATGCAGAAAAATTAAAATAGATCCATATTTATTACCCTTCACAAAACTGAAGTCCAGTGGATCAAAGACCTCAACGTAAAACCAGACACACTAAACCGGTTAGAAAAAAAAAAGTAGGGAAGACCCTTGCAACTCATTGACACAGGAGATTACTGCCTGAACAGTACACCAACAGCACAGGTGCTAAGATCAACAATACATAAATGGGACCTCATGAAACTGAAAAGCTTCTGTAAAGCAAAAGACACTGTCATCCAAACAAAACGACAGCCTACAGATTGGGAAAGGATCTTTACCAATCCTACATCTGACAGAGGGCTAATATCCAGTATATATAAAGAACTCAAGAAGTTATAAAGCAACAAATCAAGTAATCCAATAAAAAAATGGGGTATGGAGCTAAAAAGAGAAGTCTCTGTAGAGGATTGTAGAATGGCAGAAAAACACTTGAAGAAATGGTCAATGTCCTTAGCCATCAGGGAGATAAATCAAATCGACCCTGAGATTTCACCTTACACCTGTCAGAATGGCTAAGATCAAAAGCACAAGTGACAACACATGCTGGAGAGGTCGTAGAGAAAGGGGAATTTTCCTCCATTGCTGGTGGGATTGCAAACTGGTACAACCTCTCTGGAAATCAATTTGGCACTTTCTTAGACAATTAGGAAGAGTGATTCTTCAAGACCCAGCTATACCATTCTTAGGCATGTATCCAAAAGATGCTCAATTACACAACAAGGACATTTGCTCAACCATGTTTGTAGCAGCTTTATTCATAATAGCCAGAACCAGGAAACAACCCAGATGTCCCTCAGTTGAGGAATGGATACAGAAATTGTGGTACTTTTACACAATGGATTATTACCTAGCAATTAAGAAGGAGGAAATCATGAAATTCGCAGGCAAATGGTGGGACCTGGAAATGATAATCCTGAATGAGGTATCACAAAAGCAGAACGAAACACTTGGTATATTATCACTTATATAGACCTATAGGATAGGATGGACAAGCTGAAATCTATACACCTAGAGAAGATAAGCAAGAAGGAGGACCCAGGGTGGGATGGTCAATCCTTGCTTAGATGGACAAACGGGATGGACATTGAATGGAGGAGAAAACAAGCAACAGGACAGGAGCCAACCACAGAGGGCCTCTGAAAGACTCTAGCAATGAATCAAAGCTGATATTAAGACTCACAACCAAGCCATAGCCAGAGTGCAGGTAATCATATGAAAAATGGGGAGTTAGTAAGACTTGGCGAGGACAAGAGCTCCACAAAGACTAAATAGATCAGGGCACAGGGGCCTTCTATGAGACTGTTTCTCCAACCAATGACCATGTATGGATACAAATTATAAACCCTTCTCAGATGTAGCTCAGTACCCACCTGGGTTTCCCCGTAAGGGGAGCAGGGACTATTTTCGGTCATGAACTCAATGGCTGGCTTGTCCACAGCCCTCCCACCCCCAAGGCAGGAGCAGCCTAATTAGATCTCAGAAGAGGACATTGCAGCCAGTCCCGAAGAGATATGATAAGGTAGGGTCAGATGGAAGGGGGTGAGTCCTCCCCTATCAGTGGACTTGGAAGGGGGCAGGGAGAAGATGAGGGAGGGATGGGGATAGTGGGAGGGAATGAGGTAGGGGGCTACAGCTGGGATACAAAATATATAACTTGTGATTAATATGAAAATAATTATATTATAATAAAATAAAATAAAATAAAATCAAGGACACACACACAGAAAAACTTTCCACAGTGTAAAGTAGGTATAGTTGTGTAGCTCCTGCATTCTTACAATGTGTGCTGTAACATTTTATAGTTAATATTAATAATAAAATTTGTTAGTATTTTTCTGTTGTACAGCTTGAGATAAAATCTGTACAAAGGGAGAGGATCCAAGATGGTGGCACTGGGTAGACACTGTGTCTGAGGAACAGGACAGCAGTGTCAGCACAGTGACAAAGAGAAGGAACTCTGGGCCCTATGTTTCTGGATGATTATGTTTCCCAGGTGAGAGGAAACCCCCTGTGTGGGAATCAGTAGGATTTAGGTCAACCATTTAAAAACTGGTAGAGTTCCAGTGTCGAGACAGGCACTTAGCCACCAGCCCAGAGCCTCAAGCATGCAGGTCGTGATCACCTTCCCAAGCTGAACTGTGGGCACCAAAACAACAGAGACTGTGATTTCGAGTTGAGAGAAAACTCCACAGTGAAGTAAGCACATGGGACTGACCTCAGGTCACCATTCAATCCCTGGAAAAGGTCCTGGGGTCTGGTGGGCACACAGCTGCCAGCACAGTGACCTGCTGTGTGCCCAACTCACCATCCCAGACAACTCTGGCCACTAGGGCACCAGAGACTGTGTTTCCCTGTCTAGAGGAAAGCTCACAGTAATGGAAACAGCAGGTCCAACCTCAGGGCACTTAGTGGACCTGCAGACACACAAATGGAAAAGTTCTCGAGAAAAGTTCCTGGGTTTCTGCAGGTGTCCAGTCACCAGCATGGAGCCACCACTCGCCTGCTCCTGGGTACTCTATGCACCACTCCAGATGTAACTGTGGACCCCAAACACCACAGACTGTGTATCCATGTTGGGAGGAAACCCCATGATGGGGGGAAACATCAAGTCAGGGCTCAGGACACCCAGCTCCAGAAAAGTTTCTGGGTTCCTGCAGACTCTAGGCTCTAACCTCCTGCTGCATGTATGAGAGCTGTGCTCACCTGCCATTGATTACCACTTGGGTACTGGGACACAGAGCTCCAACCTCAGACCTACTGAAGCCTGGGATCCCTGAGATCAGCCCCCAGATACTGCTCCAAGGTGCAAATAGTTATCCCTAACTGAACTGACCAAACCATGGGCTCTCAGGTTCTTCAAGATGACTATGCCTAGAAAATAGTGTAATAACAATAGCAGCAGTTCACTAAATTCAGAGCAAGAGACCCAGCAGCAGGGCAGCTGTCTCCAGGACTTCTCTGGATGAGAGGGAGGTTCCCTGACTAACAAAGACCACAGTTATCACTCAGGTCTATACGCCTGAGGTGAGTTATGGAAATTCTTGAGAAACTCCAGCCATTCAGTGACCGTACTCACAAAGTTGAGGAGGCCTCTTTCAGGAAGAATTATCTTCCTGCCAAGAGGATTCTCCCCACCCCAGAATTCCATGAAGCACCAGAAACTAATAGCCAACATCTAAGATAGACCAGTGGGTAGAGGCCAGTGTAAAAGCTCAACCAACAAAAGACAGAGCAATAAGGCATCTCCAGAACCCAGTTATCCAGGGGCAAGCAGCCCTGGAAACCCCAGAATAAATGAAATTCAAGATGATGCAACTTCTATGCTTATGAAGAAGATACTAGAGGAAACAAATAAAATGTGTAAAGAAATATAGGAAGATAAAGTCAAACAGATTATGGCCATTCATAAAAAAAATGAAGGAAGATAAAGACAAACAGATTTTGCCCATCTGTAAATAAATATGGGAAGATGTAGCTAACAGTTTGTGGCCTTTAGAGAGGAAATAATTAAATCACTGAAAGACATAAAAGAAACAGAGGAATGTTCAAACAAACAGCTGAAGGAATTAAAGGAAAACCAGGAAAATACAGTCAGACAAGTGAAGGAAATCAATAAAGTGGCTCAAGATCTGAAGATAGAATTGGAAAAATTAAAGGAGACACAAACATAGGAAATCATGGAGAGGAAAAACTTAGGGAAGAAAACAGGAACTACAGAGTTAATCATAACCGATAGACTACAAGAGACTGAAGAAAGAATCTCAGGTGTGGAAGAAATCAATGTATCAGTCAAAGAAAATGTTAAATCTAAAAAAATTCCTGACACAGATCTTCCAAGAAATCGAAGACAACATGAAACGACAAAACCAAAGAATAATAGGAACAGAGGAAAAAGAAGATTCCTTCCTCCAAAGGATTTTCAGAAAAATCATAGAAAAATATTTCCCAAACTTAAAGGAGAGGCCTATAAGAATACAAGAGGCCTACAGACCACCTAATAAACTAGACCAGAAAAGAAAATCCTTCTGCCACATAATAATCAAAACAGTAATTATACAGAACAAAGGAAAAAAATACTAAAAGTTGCAAGGGAAAAAGGCCAAGTAACATATAATAGAAAACCAATCATAATCACACCTGATTTCTCAACTATGAAAGCCAGAAGGCCCTGGATGGATATCATGCAGATTCTAAGAGAATACAGATATCAGTCCAGGCTACTATGCCCAGCAAAATTCTCAGTCATCACAGATGGAGAAAACAAGATATCCAATGGCAGAAACAAATTTAAACAATACCTACCCACAAATCTAGCATTACAGAAGATACTAGAAGGAAAAATACAATCATGAAAGCTAACTACATCCAAGAAAACACAGAAAATAACCTCACTACAGCAAAACTAAAAGTAGTCAAGCACACAAACACGCTACCACAACCAACAGCAAAATCAAAGCATCTAACAGCCAGTGGTCATTAATCTCCCTCAACATCAATGGACTCAACTCTCCAATAAAAAGACACAGACTAACAAAATACATACGTAAACAAGATCCAACAATCAGTTTAATACAAGAAACACACCTAATTCACAAAGATAGACATTACCTGAGAGTAAAGGGCTGGAAGACAGTTCATCAAGCAAATGGATCCAAGAAGCAAGCAGGAATAGCCGTTCTAATACCTAATAAAATAGATATTCAAACAAAATTAATCAAAAGAGATGGGGAAGGTAATTTCATACTTAGCAAAGGAAAACTCCACCAAGAAGACATCACAATTCTGAACATCTATGTTCCAATTACAAGAGCACTCACATTTGTAAAGGACAGCCCAGGTATTAGTAAAACTGATACCATACATAGATAACCACACATTAGTAGTGGGAGACTTCAACATTCCACACTCAACAAAGGACAGGTTCACAAAACAGAAACTAAACAAAGAAACAATGACTCTGACAGAGGTCATAAATCAAATGGATCTAACAGACATCTACAGAACCTTTCACTCAAACACAAAAGAATTTACCTTCTTCTCAGCACAGCATGGAACCATATAGTTGGTCACAAAGCAAGCCTCAACAGATACAAGAGAGGTTGTGGAGAAAGAAAACCCTCCTCCATTGCTGGTGGGAATGTAAATTTGTACAACCACTCTGGAAATCAATTTGGCGCTTTCTTAGACAATTAGGAAGAGTGATTCCTCAAGACCCAGCTATACCACTCTTAGGCATATATCCAAAAGATGTTCAAGAACACAACAAGGACATTTGCTCAGCCATGTTCATAGCAGCTTTATTCATAATAGCCAGAACCTGGAAACAACCCAGATGTTCCTCAGTTGAGGAATGGATACAGAAATTATGGTTCTTTTACACAATGGACTCAGCAATTAAAAAGGAGGAAATCATGAAATTTGCAGGCAAATGGTGGGACCTAGAAATGATAATCCTGAGTGAGGTATCCTAAAAGCAGAAAGAAACACATCATATATTCTCAGTTATATGGACCTATAAGATAGGATAAACATACTGAAATCTATACACCTAAAGAAGATAAACAAGAAAGAGGACTCGGAGTAAGATTATCAATCCTCACTTAGATAAACAAATGGGATGGACATTGAATGTAGGAGAAAACAAGCAACAGGACAGGAGCCTATCACAGAGGGCCTCTGAAAGACTCTAACTAGAAATGTATCAAAGCAGATATTAAGACTCATAACCAAACCTTTGGCAGAGTGCAGGGAATCAGGTGCTCCGCAAGGACCAAATATATCAGGGCACATGGGTCTTTTATGAGACTATTTCTCCAACCAAGGACCATGCATGGATATAACCAAGAACCTCTGCTTTAATGTAGCAAATGGTAGCTCAATATCCAAGTGGGTACCCTAGTAAGGGGAACAGGGACTATTTCAGTCATGAACTCAAGGGCTGGCTCTTCGATCTCCCTGCCCCCCGAGGGAGGAGCAGCCTTGCTAGACCCCAGAAGAGGACCTTGCAGCCAGCCTTGAAGAGAGAAGATAAGCTAGGGTCAAATGGAAGGGGAGGAAGTCCTCCCCTATCAGTGGACATGGAAAGGGGCAGGGAGGAAATGAGGGAGGGATGGGGAGAGTGGGAGGGAATGAAGGAGGGGGTACGGCTGGGATACAAAGTGCATAACCTGTGCTTAATATAAAAATAAATAAATTATTTTTAAAAATAGAAAGAAGAAGAAAGTAACACAAGACAAGGCAAGACAAAGGTGTATGCTCTCTTAGGGTCTGAGAGGCAGTTTTATTCATGCCTGTTTGGAGACATGACTCAGTGTAGTGAGGGTTAATTTTTTCCTGTTACATTGGCAGAACTATTGAGTTCGGGTATCTGTCAAACATCAGGCTAAATGTTACTGTGAAGACATTTAAGTGAGCTATCCCAGAAGCAGAAAGACACACATGGCATATACTCTACATGGTATATACTCACTCATATAGACATATAATACAGGATGAACCTATTAAAATCTGTACATCTAAAGAAACTAATCAAGAGGGAGGGCTCTGGCTAAAATGCTCAATCCCCAACCAGAAAGGCAAAGCTGATGGACATCAAAAGAAGAAGAAAACAGGAAACAAGTTAGGAGCCTGTCACAGCGGCCCTCTGAAAGGCTCTGTCCTGCAGACTATCAAAGCAGATGCTGAGACTTATGGCTAACTGTTGGGCAGAATGCATAGAATCTCATGAAAGATGTGGGAAATAGTAAGATAGGGAGAGGACAGGAGCTCCACAAGGAGAGCAACAGAACCAAAAATTCTGAGCACAGGGGCCTTTCCTGAGGCTGATACTCCAAACAAGTAGCATACAAGGAGAAAACCTAGAACCCCTGCACAGATGTAGCCCATGGCAATTCAGTGTCCAAATGGTTCCATAGAAATGGGAAGAGAGACTGCCTCTGATATGACTGATTGGCCTACTCTTTGATCACCTCACCCTGATAGGGGAGCAGGCTTACCAGGCCACAGAGGAAGACAATGCAGCCACTCCTGATGAGAGCTGATAGACTAGGATCAGCAGGAAGGACAGGAAGACCTCCCCTCTCAGTGGACTTGGGGAGGGGCATGCATGGAGAAGGGGGAAGGAAGGTGGGATTGGGAGGGGAGGGGAGGGATTTATGAGGGGATACAAAGTGAATAAAGTGTAATTAATGAAAAGTTATAAAAACAAAAGATCTCCCATGCTCATGGCTTGGCAGGATTAACATAGTGAAAATAGACATCTTACCAAAAGCAATCTATACATTCAATGTAATTCCCATCAAAATACCAACACAATTCTTTACAGACCTTAAAAGAAAACTCCTCAACTTCATCGGGAATAACAAGAAACCCAGAATCACTAAAACAACTTTTTACAATAAAAGATCTTCTGGAGGTATCTCCATCCCTGATCTCAAGCTGTACTACAGAGCAATAGTAATAAAAACTGCATGGTACTGGCATGGAAACAGAATGGTGGATCAATGGAATCAAATAGAAGACCCTAAAATAAACCCATGCACTTATGGACACCTGATTTTTGACAAAGATGCCAAAAGCATACATGAAAAAAAGATAGCATTTTCAATATATGATGCTGGACCAGCTGGATGTCTACATGTAGAAAAATGTAAATAGATCCATACTTATCACCCTGTAGAAAATTAAAATCCAAATGGATCAAAGACCTCAAAATAAAAATGGACAAACTAAACCTGTTAGAAAAAAAAGTGGGGAACAGCCTTGAGCTAATTGGCACAGGAGAGAACTTCCTGAACAGAACACCAACAGCACAGGCTTTAAGATCAACAATCAGTAAATGGGACCTCATGTAAGTGAACATCTTCTGTAAAGCAAAGGATACTGTTTTAAGAACAAAATTCCAGCCTACAAGTTGGGAAAGGATCTTCAGCAACCCTATATCTGACAGAGGGCTAATATCCAGAATATATAAAGAACTAAAGAAGTTAAACAGCAACAAATCAAGTAACCCAATTAAAAAATGGGATACAGAATTAAACAGAATTCTTGATAGGGGAACATCGAATGACAGAGAAACACTTAAAGAAATGCTCAATGTCCTTAGTCATCAGGGAGATGCAAATCAAAACGACTGTGAGATTTCACCTGACACCCATCAGAATGGCTAAGATCAAAAACTCAAGTGACAACACATGCTAGAGAGGATGTGGAGAAAGAAGAACCCTACTCCATTGCTGGTGGGAACGTAAACTTGTTCAACCACTTTGGAAATCAATCTGGTGTTTTCTCATATGATTAATAATAGTGATTTCTCAAGATCCAGCTATACCACTCCTGGGCATATATCCACAAGGTGTTCAAGTATACAAGGACATTTGCTCAACCATGTTCGTGGCTGCTTTATTTGTAATAGCCAGAACCTGGAAACAACGCAGATGTCCCTCAGTTGAGGAATGGATACAGAAATTGTGGTACATTTACACAATGGAATAGTATTCAGCAATTAAAAACAAGGAAATCATGAAATTTGGAGGCATATGGTGGGATCTATTAAAGATCATCCTGAGGGAAGCAGAAAGAGGCAATTGGTATATACTCACTCATAAGTGGATATTACACATATTATATAGGGTAATCGCACTAATACCTAAGGAAGCTAATCAAGAAGTAGGACCCTGGGTAAGATGCTTAATCTTCATTCAGAGAAGCAAAAGGGATGGACTTTGGGAGAGTGAGAAAACAGGGAACAGGACAGCAGCCTATCATAGAGAGCCTCTGAAAGACTCTACCCAGCAGAGTATCAAAACATATGCTGAGACTCATAGCCAAAATTTAGGCAGAGTGCAGGGAATCCAATGAAAAAAAGGGGAGATAGAAAGATCTGGAGGGAACAGGAGCTCCACAATGAGAGCAAAAGTACCAAAAAATCTGGGCAAAGGGGTCTTTTGGGAGACTAACTCCTACCAAGGACCATGCATGGAGCTAACCTAGAATCCCTGCACAGATGTAGCCCATGGCAGGTCAGTGTTCAAGAGGTTTCCCTAGTAATAGAAACAAGGACCATCTCTGACATAAACTCATGGGGTGGCTCTTTGATCACCTTCCCCTGAGTGGGTGGTATCCTTAGTAATCCATAGAGGAAGACAATGAAGCCAGTCCTGATGAGACTTGATGACTAGGGAAGGAGCATAGGAGAAGAAGAGGGAGGGAGAATGGGATTGGGGGGTTGAGGGAGGGGACTACATTTGGGATACAAAACAATAAACTGTTATAAATAAAAATAAAACAAAGATTTAAAAAAGGAAAAATATGTATACCTAAAGAAGTTAAACGAGTAGGAGAACCTGCATAAAATAATAAATCCTCACTCAGAAAGGCAAATGGTATAGACATATGAAGAGGGGAAAAAACACGGAACAGGGCAGGAGCCTACCACAGAGGGCCTCTGAAAGGCCCTATCGAGCAGGATATCAAAGCAGATGCCGAGACTCCTAGCCAAACTTTGGGCAGATTTCAGGGAATCTTATGAAAGAAAGGGGAGATGAAAAACCTGGAAGGGACAGGAGCTCCACAAGGAGAGCAACAGAACCAAAGTGTCTGGGCACAGGGGTCTTTTCTGAGATTGATACTCCAACCAAGGACCGTGCAAGGAGATTACCTAGAACCCCTGCACAGATGTTCCCAATGGCAGCTCAGTATCCAAGTGGGTTTCCTAGTAAGGGGAACAGGGACTGTTTCGGATAGGAATTCAGTTGCTGGCTCTTTGATCACTTTCCCCTAAGGGGAAAACAGCCTTACCAGGCCACAGAGAAAGACAATGCAGCCAGTCCTGATGAGATTTGATAGGCTTGGGTCAGATGGAAGGGCAGGGGGACCTTCCCTCTTAGTAGACTTGGAGAGGGGCATGGGAGGAGATGGGGGACAGAGGGTGGGAATGTAGGGGACAAGGTAGGTGGCTATAGCTGGGATACAAATGAATAAACTGTAATTAATACAAAAATAAAAATAAATGTTAAAAATACAAATAATAATAATAAATTTGTGTAGAATAAATAACTAGTTGTGGTGCTTCATATCTTAAACTATACAACTCCAGAGGCTGAAGACAGGTTAAATGTTCAAGAGTAGCCTGAGCAAAGTAGTGCAAATTTAAAATTAAATTAAAGTCTTGTTGAAATATAATCACTTACTTCACAGGTGTCTTGATTTATTAAAGAGAAATTGAATAAGAGCAGGTGAAAATAAATCTTATATTGCACATCTACTTAGGTTTTAAAGAATTCATCTAATTCACATCTTCTTCAACAATTTAATTCAAATATAAAAATGTCACTTCAGTTCTTCTCAGAAATAAAAAAGTATCTTAAAACTCACAGTAAGACCAAGGACAGTCAAAATCATCTTGGACCGTAAGAACACAGCTTGAAGCATAGGACATGATTTCGCTATACTACAGAACCACAAATATAAAGAGCATGGCACTGGAACAAAAATAGACTAGTCAACCAACTGAATAAAAGATCTACATTTTATCTGGGTGTAGGGGTGCACACCTATAATTCCAGCACTTGGGGAGGCAGAAGCAGAGAAACCTCTGTGAGTTCTAAGATAGCCCGTTCTACAAAGTGAATCCAAGACAGCCTTGGCTACACAGAGAAACCCTGTCTCTAAAAACCAAAACAAATAAATTGATAATAATAATAATATGAAGAAGAATAAGAAGAATAAAATGTACATATTACTCCTTTCAACTATGGCTGTCTGAGTTGTGACAATGAAGCCCAAAAGTACAGAATGGAGAGGTTAGCCTCTTTAATAAATGATGCTGGAAAAACTGGACATCTATAGGGATAACAATGAAACTTGATATCTCTCACTCTGCACTAAGAATCAGTTCTAAATAGACCAATGAACCCAGAAATAGTCTAGAATCTCTGAAACAACTAGAGGATAAAGTTGGGAGTACAT
Source organism: Pachyuromys duprasi (assembly GCA_028658305.1). Lineage (NCBI taxonomy): Eukaryota > Metazoa > Chordata > Mammalia > Rodentia > Muridae > Pachyuromys > Pachyuromys duprasi. Next base: position 2,895,911 of record CM053751.1, read on the forward strand.
TTAAGGATCAATAAAGGAATTTCTAAACATTGATTCCAGTGAATTGAGAGATAATGTAAACAATGGAATGTGGAACCTCATGAGATCAAATCATTGCTTTTCTGCAAAAGAAACCATTAACAGAATGAATGTGTAGTCTACTAAATGAAAGAACCTCTTTCCCTGGTATATGTGTGACAGATGACTAGGATGTACATGAGACAACTAAACCTAAAGAAAGAAACAAACTTTGTAGGGAACTGTACTGAGAGTACTCTAAAGAGGAAGGAAATATAACTAGTAAATACTTTAAAAGGAACAAGGGCCTCTTTCTTGACGAAGGTTATTTCTCTTGCTCTCAATGTTCCTTAATTGACTATAGTTCATTCTCTACAGTTGAGACAGAGATGAAGGGGGTTGGGCATACATGGAAAGAGAAGGAGAGAAGGGAAAGAGGGAAGAGCCATAGGGAAGAGTCATAATATATTTTAATTTAAAATTAAAAAATAATTTTAAAAGGGATGGGATATTTTGAGTAGAACAACAGGCTGAGCAATGAAATATCAAGTATCTCCAGGAAAGAGAAAGTAACTGAAAAATGGGAAGATACAGATACAATTCTAACGTGAACTTAAAAAAAAATCAATTGATGTTATTTTTTAAGACTCCTGGAAGTTATACTCAAGAGTGTAAAAATCACGAAAAAGAAATAAAACTGATATATATGAAAATTACAACCATGCAACCTATATGCCAGACAGAAAATTTTAAGTAGAGGAAAACCACTCAATGTAGGACTAGTATATTGGAAGACACTTCCTCTGAGTCTTGGTGTCTATTACTAAAGTAGGCCTATTTCTCACCTATAGCAACAAAAGATTTTATATTCAATATTGTGTGTGTGAGGAGAGGGGAGTAAGTATTGATACAAGTTTTTCCAATCCATATCATCTTGTTTAAGGTCATATTTATTTCTATTTATGTCATATTTTAAAATAATATAAGACCAATAGAAAATAAACAAAATTATTGTTGCAGCATTACCAGTTTCTAGCACTAGACATATCCTTAGCAATACCAAATAATGTGTTTTTTCTCCATTATAGGAAAAATGAGTAATTTAAATAAAAGACTCCAAAACTTTCACCCAAATTAAGTAAACACTTTGTTATTTTCTTAATTCTATAAAAAAATTAAATAGGTCACCCTAACTGGCTTGTTAACAAAAATATTATACCTTAAGAGCTTGACACAAACTCATCATACGAGGTTCCAATTCCTTATCTTTAAGCCTCCTGTCAACAGTGGAAGGTTTCCTTTCTTTCCGAAGTCTTATCTTTTGTGCACCTATAGGTCACAAGAAAATTAATCTTATAATATTTCAAGGTCAGTAAGAAAATATAAATTGTGTTTGTATACATTTTAATAATCTCAGTTTGACACAAAACGGCAAGGAGTTACTTTAAACAAACTAAAATCAATGCATATTTTAGAATGTAAATTCTTTGACAGTAGTGCTTTGCAGAAGACAATTATTTGATAATGAAAATTTCTCACATCTGTACTGCCCAGTTCTGTAGTCCACTACTCTCTGTGTTTCTTGGGTGCGGGGAGTGGGTTCCTTAGTTGTCAGTGGCTCCTATAGCTGAATTAGTTTAATCTTAATGTATAATTCAATAGCCACATTCAATAAATAACTTTGATGACAAAGCCCTAAAATGCCCCCTAAAGAACTGCTTTATATATCATAAAGTGTTTTGTGGTAAATAAAACACACTGCTGAGTGAGAATATTTTGTAATAGTACACAGTAATAATATAGCAGTATTAGTAATACTAACAAATGTAACTATGCCATTTTTATGTTCATACATGAATCATTGTACTTTTTCTTACAGACATCCATTACCCTGTTCTACTCCTTTCATCTTTTCTTCTCACATAGCTCCTTTTCTACTCTCATGTCCTAAATATATGTGCCTTCTCAGCCTTTTTCCTGCAAGTTTAGTGAGTTTTCTTTACATCAAAGTGAAGCATCAACGGGGAACAAATTTTCCTTATTCGGTCATTTGTAGATGGTTTTCTAGTCTGGTTTTGTATCATAAATATTATTATTAGTGCAGTAACAGTAATGAAGGTTTGACTTGCTTCTGAAGAATGTCTGGTTGGGGACTTCCCTTATGACAGTTATTCTATATGGTGGGAGATGGAATCTCAAAACAATTTCAATTTTCATGTCTCAGATATCTAAAGTCATTACACACTATTTATAAAGACCTTTCATTAGTATATGAAGTAGTTGATTTATAACTTTATTTTCATGTGTATATGTCATCATACTCTGCTCATATTTGTTCCCTCTTCCTATTGCTCTTCCATATGTCATCTACCCCCTCCAGCCGAATCCTTTCTCCTGTAAGTCTCAAGTTCTGCTTATGTGTTATTTGTATTTCATTACAATATATACAACTTCCCTTAAGTTCTCTTTAGACCCTCACATGATAACCTTTCTAGTTCTGTCACAACCACAACCCTTTCTCCACCCCACATGTGCACATTCACACACACACACTCTCACACAAACATGCAAACAGACATACATATTTTAAAATTCATATTCCACATTTGGATAAAAAACATTTGATATTTGACCTTTTGAGTCTAACTGGTTTGACATAACATAATTTCTAGTTCTATCAGTCTTCTTAAAGTGTTCATGGTTTCATTTTTTACTTATGGCAGAATAAAATCTATTTTTCATAGATCACGGTGTCTCTGCGGGTGTCAGGCAGGGAAACAAACCATGAAAAAGTGAGAATGCAAACTCAGTTCAGATTGACTTCCTGATCGCTGCATCAAACCACAAGAGATCTGATTCCAAGCAGTTTATTGTCAGCATATTTAAACACAGTATAATTTGGAAAAATGTTTTCTGGAGTAACACAATTTCTAGTGCATAAGGAGGCAATAATTGCATCCAGTCTCAACTAAGGGTACATGTCATTTCTTCCAAGAAGATAGGTTCCAGAGATAGGCTACCTGTATCAGCTTAAGGACCTAAAGAAAATCTGGCCAGGTCTTGGTTATACAGACAACGTCTAGTTCATTTTGGTTATCAGTCCCTTTGATCCTGCTTGTGGGAACCCTTGGATAAAAGGATAATATAAGAGTCATTTAGCTGAATGTGGTGGTGCAAGCCTGTAATCCCAGTACTGGGAGAGGCAGAGGCAGGAAGATCTCTGTGAGTTCGAGGCCAACCTGTTGTACAAAGTGAGTCCAGGACAGCCAAGGCTACACAGAGAAACCCTGTCTCGAAATAAAGGGGTAGGGGAGAGAATTATTAGTTATCTCAGGTCCTGGTTATGGTAGCTTGGAGGAGCCCCTGGCTGTACCGGCAATGTAAGTGTCATTAAGATTACTAGCCACTTCTGGTCCTGACTGTAAGAGCTTCTATGGCCTGACCCAACAGGTAACACAGACCACCAGCCTCCAGTTCCCAGCTTTCTGGATGGAAGAACAGGTCATGTGTCCATATCTTTGAGAGGACAATGCTGTGTTCTTAACATTACTGCTTTCTCTGGAGACCTGTGGATATAAGAACCTTTGTACTCTCAACACGTACATACCACATTTATTTTTTAATCCTATAAAACTATGAAAATCTTGATTGGTTCAATTTTTTTTCAGTTACTGTAAACAGTGAAGCAGTAAGCAATGATACAGAGCTATTTCTGTGACAGAATCTTTAGGCATACATATACATACATATAACTAGGTCATATGATAATTATAGCTTAAATTTTTAAAAAAGATTTTAATGATGTGAAATACGTGGGTTTTGAGTGTGTATGTATAGTGTGTGTGTGTGTGTGTGTACAAATAAGCAATTGTTTGTGGATCCCAGAGATAAAGGCAGTGTGACCAGACCTAAGTTCTGTGCAAGAGTGGCATGCATTCTTAACTCCTAAGACATCTCTCCAGCTCCTTATTTTCAAGATATTTTTGAGAACCCCACAGAATTTACATATAACTTTACAAGTTTATACTGCTTCAAGCAGTGAATAAAGACTTTTCTTTCACCACATCCTCATTAGCATTTATTCTTTTGATTATAGATATTCTAACCAAGAGGAGATAGAATTTCAATACAGGTTTAGTTTGCATTTTCTTAATAGGAAAGGATGTTGATAATTTTTTAAATATTTATTGTCCTTTTGTGTTTCATTAAGAAATGACTTAGTTTTTAACATATGTTTTGTTAGGGGTGAGCTTTTCTTTTCAGAACTCTTTCAGCTATGTCCCAAATGTATGAGTATATTATACTTTCATCTTTCATTTCTATTTCTGTTTGCTTAATAACTGAATAATCAGAATTTTTTCCTGGCTACATTTGCTTTATGGCTACTTTATGGCTTATTGTCACTAGGAAGTCTATTCATTCACTGCATTCAAAACTACTTCTTTGGGATTCTAATGTATACTGAAGACTAGCTGAGACATCCAGCTTCATGAACTGAAAAACTACAGGGTTCTTGGACCCCTCACTTATAGGTAGCTATTTTTTAATTAGCTGGACCACAGCCTATGAGTCATTCTAATAAACCACTTTCTATATAGAGAGAAAGATTCATTCTGTAAGTTCTGTTGCTCTAGAGAATCATGACCCTCACACCAGAAAAATAAATTTGCATATACTTCATTTTTAAAAGACAGCTAGGCACTTTAAATAAAAATGAGATTATTAAAGACAAATAATATATAACATAAATATATACTAATGAAGTTCATATAATACAGTGCATAAATGTAATGCAGTGCATAAATATAATTTTTGGATGTGATATTGCTTGATTTGGTTAAAAAAATCCATTACGACCGTATATTTCTTTATTATAGAACAATACCAGTAAGAGAAGCATATTCATAAAGATATGTAGTTTATTGGTGCTTTGAGAATAGGAACTAAGGATATAAATTACTATACTATAACTAATTAATTATATTTTTATACTCACCAGGTAAATTAGATGGAAAACACAACAGTGGAAAAAATAAGAACCAAGCAAGTAGAGTGGGAGCAAGAAATCCAACCAACCAATTGGACTGCCACCCCTGATATTGATGATTTAGCCTTGAAAAGAGAAAAATAGGAAATTTCAGTTAGGGGCATTAAAAAATCATAATTAGTTGAGAGAGAGGAAGACTTTTCTATTAATTTGCATCCACCTGTAATTTGTCACTCTTAATTTTTGGATTTTGCTGACAAAGGTTACTTGTTAGTACTCAATGTTATTGTTTGCTTTTGCTCCTATGAGAGCCTAACTTTTCCACTTGCCTTTCCAGTGGCACTACTTAGGTAGCTAAAGGTGCTGTTTGTTCCTGTTTAAAGCTTTCTCCGTTTTATTTTGTGCCTCTGGAAAACCAAGCCTTGACTCTTTATCCTGCACCTTTAAATCTTGCACCTGGACCTCTGTATCAGGAAGCCTTGTTCTTTAAAAGTTGCACAACTTATCTTGTATATGATTGGAAATCAATCTGGCGCTTTCTCAGACAATTAGGAATAGTGCTTCCTCAAGATCCAGCTGTACCACTCCTGGGCATATATGCTCAAGTACACAACAAGGACGTTTGTTCGACCATGTTCATAGCAGCTTTATTTGTAATAGCCAGAACCTGGAAACCACCCAGATGTCAATCAACTGAGGAATGGATACAGAAATTGTAATATTTTTACACAATGGAATACTACTCAGCAATGAAAAATGAGGAAATAATGAAATTTGCAGGCAAATGGTCAGATCCAGAAAATATCATTCTGAGTGAGGTATCCCAGAAGGAGAAAGACACATATGGTATATACTCGTATATACTCATTTAGATCCATAAGATATGATAAACATACTGAAACCTATATACCTAAAGAAGAAAAACAAAAAAGAGGACCCAGGGTAAGGTGATCAATCCTTACTTAGAAAGATAAATGGGATGTAGGAGAAAACAAGTAACAGGACAGGAGCCTACCACAGAGGGCCCCTGAAAGACTCTACCTAGCAGTGTATCACAGCAGAAACTGAGACTCATAACCAAACCTTCGGCAGATGGCAGGGAATCATATGAAAGGAGGGGAAGTAAATAAGATCTGGAAAGGATAGGAGCTCCACAAGAACCAAATATATCTGGGCACAGGAGTCTTATATGAGACTGTTTCTCCAACCAAGGACCATGGGTGGACATAACCTAAAACCTCTGTTTGCCTGTAGCCCATGGTAGCTCAGTATTCAAGTGGGTACCCTAATAAGGGAAATAGGGACTATTCCTGACATGAATTCAATGGCAGACTCTTTGATCTCCCCACCCAGCAAGGGAGGAGCAGCCCTCCTAGGCCACAGAGTACTTCACAGCCAGTCCCTAAGAAACCTCACAAACCAGGGCCAGATGAAAGGAGAGGAGGTCCTCCCCTATCAGTGGTCTTAGAAAGTGGCAGGGATTAGATGAGGGAGGGAGGGCAGGATTGGGAGGAAATGAGGGAGTGGGATTCACCTGGGATACAGAGTTAATAAAATGTAATTAATAATAAAAAGTAAAAATTAAAAAAAGATAAAAAACCATAAAACAAAACAAAACAAAAAAGAAAAGAAAAGAAAAGAAAAAAGAAATGTTACTTTCTTTTGATGTGGGGTTGGTGGTGTTGCTGTGTTTCATTGCTTGTATTCTTTTGGGTTTTTTGTTGTGTAGTTATCTATGTCCTATGTTTCCTTGGATGTAGTTGTTTTCATTGGTTTGGCATTTCCCTTCTAGTAACGTCTGTAGGACTGGGTTACTGTAGATATTGTTTAAATATGGTTTTGTCATGGAATATTTTGAATTCTCCGTCTATGTTGATTGAAAGTTTTGCGGGGTATAGTAGTCTGGGTTGGCATCTGTGGTCCCTTAAGGTCTGCATGATTTCTTCCCGGGCCCTTCTGGCTTTCATAGTTTCTGTTGAGAAATCTGGTGTGATTCTGATAAGTCTACCTTCATATGTTGCTTGGCCTTTTTCTCTTGCTGATTTTAGTATTTTTTCTTTGTTCTGTAGGTTCAGTGTTTTGACTATGATGTGACATGAAAAATTTCTTTTCTGGCCTAGCCTATTTGGTGTTCGGTAGCCCTCTTGTATGTTTATGGACATCTCTTTCTTTAAGTTGGGATAATTTTCTTCTATGATTTTCTTGAAAATATTTTCTGGACCTTTGAGCTTGGTGTCTTCATTTTCATCTACTCCTATTATTCTAAGAATTTTTTCTTTTCATGGTGTCCTTGATTTCTTGGATATTTTGTGTTTGCAACTTTTCTGATTTTATTTTTTCTTTGAGAGACATACTAATTTCTGCAAATGTATCTTCGGAACCTGAGATTCTCTCTTCCATCTCTTGTATTCTGTTTGGTGCTGCTTATTTTTGTAGTTCCTGATCCTTTCTCTATGTTCTCCAGCTCCAGGTTTTTCTCAGTTTGTGTTTTCTTTATTGATTCTTATTCTGTTTTTATGTCTTGCACCACTTCCTTCATCTGAGTGAATGTGGAGTCCTGCTTTTCAATGACGGCTTCTATTTTTTGTTCATTTCCTCTCTATATGTCACTAATTGTGCATCTACTTGTTTGGCTGTATTTGCCAGTATTTCTTTGAGAGCTTTGTTCATTTCTTCTTTATTTGCCTCCGTTTGTATCGTTATTTCTTTGAGAGCTTTGTTCATTTCCTCTTTGTTTGCCTCAATTTTTGTAGCGATTTCGCTGAGAGATGTGTGCATTTCTTCTTTGTTTCTCTCAATTTGTGTAGCCATTCCTCTGATAGATTTGTTCATTTCATCTTTATGAGCCTCTAATAGCTGGAAAAACATAGTTTTAAAGTCACTTTCTTGTGTATCTAGTGAATCGAAGTGTCCATTGATTTGGGGAGTTGCTGGTGAATCCATGATGTCCTGAGTTTTGTTGGGTATTTTCTTATGTCAGCCTCTGGCCATCTGCTTATCTGTACCCCTCACTGTTTGTTACTGGAGTCTGTAGTTCAGGCTAGGACAGTCTCTTTCTGTTTTCTAGACTGTATTTCAGGAAGATGAGAGGAGTTCACTGGTTTGGGATTGTGCATTGTGGTTTTAGCTTTACCTAAGTAAGGAATGTGACCCTGGCACTATTCACAGGCACTTTTAACATGTGTAGTGTGCATGTGCGTATTCCCTGACTATGGCAGTGGCCTGCAGGCCACTGGTATTCAGCTCTGTCTGGGATCCAGGAATTGCTTGCCTGCAATTCACTGGTAGACCCACAGAGCAGAGGCTTCAGTGTTGGGATCGCTATCCCAAGAATCCCTATGATGCCCACACTAAGGGTGTGGGTGGTAGGGATCTGTTTTCCGGTGGCTTGCATAGAAGGGTCCTGGATATGAGGCAAACATTCCCTTGAAGGCCCACGCACTCTCTTGTAGGGCCAGTTGGAAAGCACAGGAATTCCCCTTGCTCTCTACTCTCCAGTTTGATCCTGCTGGGGCAAATGCTGGTGTAGGCCAACAGTCAGCTCAGTGGCTCTGTAGCAGCAGGTCTTGGTGTCCAACTGCACTGTGTGCTGTGCTAGGTGCAGTCCATGCTGGGACCCGGGCTGTGTGATCTGTGGCAGACTCTGCAGGCCTCTTCTGTATCCTTCACTACCATCTGGGAGTGATTTTGGTGGCTGGACCCAGGGAACTGCTGGGGTGGGTTTGGGTGTGTGGAGTGGGGACTGGATTTCCTCTGTCCCAGATCTGGCGCTGTGTTCTGTTGTGGCATCCGCAGGCCAGGCTGCCTCTCTGCCCTTTCCCTCTGCCAGGGAAGTCTTATGGAGGCTGGTCCTGTGCGAGTACTGGTAAGACTTGAGTTGAGTGTTCTCAGCTCCAGATCCCGGGCCAGATATCTCTGCCAGAAGCCCACCTGGTGCTAGCGCATATGTCAGCTGGTTCAGAGGGGGGGGGGATACCAGTTAGGGTTTGGCCTCAGTCTCAGATCCAACAATGCGGTTTCTCTGGAACCCAGGCGCTGTGGGTGTGGGAGAATCCAAAGGCTGCCTCTCTGTCCTTCCCCTCCACAGGGCAAGCTTATGGTGGTGATTTCAGGGGAGTGCCAGGAAGGGTTGGGTATTCTCAGTCTCTGATCTTGAGCAGGGGGTTTCTCTGCCAGGGGTTGCCAGTGTTAGAGTTTGGTGCTAGTCCTTATTGCGACTGGACCCGGGAGAGTGTCAGGAAGTGTTGAGTGACCTCTGTCCCAGATCCTGAATCTGGGTTTGTTTGCTAGAAGCTCCTGGCTGAGGCACTGGAGCTCAGGTGGGCACTGTGGGCTGTGACAGAAGCAGCAATGTGCCTCCCTATCCTGCTCTGCCCAGATAGGTTTAAGGTGGAGTTCTCAGGGAAGTGCCTGAAAGAACTGGATAATCTCAGACCCAAATCCTGAGCCTGGGTTTCTTTGGTAGAAACCGCTGCTGTTGCTGGGACCTGGGCACAGGCAGTGTGGCCTGTGGCAGATGCTGCTGGCCGCCTCCTGCCTCCCCCGAAGAGGGAATAAGGAGTTGGATATGGGGAAGTGCCTAGGGATCACCTCCTAGAGTGGCAGTGTCTCCTCCCAAGGAGTCTGTGGGTGTCCTGATTCTAGATGAACTCAGTTCATGATTAGTCTCTTTTTTCCTGGAAACCTAGATAAAACTCTGTTCTGAGTTCAGTTGCCCCTTCACTCACCAATTTTGGCGATTTAGGTCCTTTGCCCCTCAGATAAGGTGCACACTAGCCTCCGCCATCTTGAAGGAGCTTTTGTCCTACAATAGTTGATGAGTACGTCAGGCTTTCTATTTCATAAACTGTGGTAATGTTTGCAGTGTTAGTCGCTGCTGAGGTAACTCTTTACTGTTTGAGGGTGTCATTTAGGAATATCGGTTTCAACCTACAGTGGCATAGTGTCCCAATCTTCATTTTCACACTCGGCTTGTCATATATGTTAATATGCAACATCTATAGGGGCTACATCTTTTTTTTCTTGTTATTATCTGTTTACTGTTATTTATTTACTGTCATTACTGTCATCATTATGACTATTATGATTCCACTTACCACAGTCAGCAAACTGTTTGAAAGCCCCATGCACTAGTTTCTGATGCATGCTTAATACTCTAATAAAACTTTGAACAACATAAAAAGACTAGGAAAAATATCACAGCATGTTGTTTTCAGTCATGGAAAGGTAATAATGATTTTCAACGAGACACATGAATTTAGTTGAAATCTAAATGCTTTGGTCATTATCAGAATGCTGAATTAACCAAGAAGAGTAATCAAGTTTATTTTAAATAATTCCAATTTTATTTAAAATATATATATATATGTGTGTGTGTGTGTGTGTGTGTGTAGAGATACATGAGTGTTTTGCCTGCATGTGTGTAGTACACCATATGCAGAGTACACAGAGGTTGCTAGAAAACTGGTTTACATATGATAGTGAGCCATCATGTGGTTACTAGAAATCCAACCAAGGTTCTCTAAATGAACAAGTGATTGCTACTGGTGACCCATCTTTTTAGCCTGAAAGAATACTTTTGTAAAATTAGACCCTGTTAATTGATAAAGTGGGATAATTTGGGTGTGTGCTTATGGAAAATAAAATTTACAATAAAATATAAAATATTAAAAGTAAAGCTTTTACAGAGAAATAAGTAAATATGTCATGGAACATATTAGAGAATAAAAGAAGAAAAACCTGTAAATATGAAGATATTTAATTTATTATGAAGTTCCTTGTTACTAATAATTGCTAGAAAGTATATAAAATAGAATCAAGACAAAAAATCACATAATATCAATAGTTGTAAAAAAAAATCACAGTGAAAACTCAATCCCTCATCAGAGTAAAACTCCAAAGAAAGTAGATTTAGTAGGATCATGGACACTCAGATACAATAGAGTGCATAAGCCATGGCTGCAGCCAGCATTGTGCTAAACAAGCACAACCTGAAAACATTTCCTCTGCAGTTGGGAATGTAAAACGCATATTGAATCTCTGCTTCCATACTCAAAAGAACCGGTAAAGCCTTAACCAGAGCAGCTGGGCAAGGAAAAGAAATAGAAGAAATTATATACAGGAAGGGGAAAAACAAATCTATTTAAAGATAATAAGATCCTATATTTAGACCCTAAAGACTCAGTCTGAAAACTCTTAAGAGAGCATTATTATAAACATTTTTGGCAGAGTAGCAGAAGAGAAACTTTGTGTATAAAGATTAGGGACTTTCCTAGAACCAATAAGAAGCATGCTGAGAAAGAAATCAGGAATATGACATTCACAGTTACACCAAAGCATGAATAAAGTACCTACGGGAAAACTAGTGAAGGTAAAGAACACTACGGTGAAAGCACACAAAATAAGAGACCGTAGAAAATCTTCAAGAACTGGAGAAAAAAAGCTGGTAAGAGATGGATTGACTTTTGTATACATGCGTTAGGAGAATTATTTTTGTGAAAATCAAAATATTGCTGAAAAGTGTTATATAGATGGAATAATAATCACATTCTGATGGCATTTTTTTTTTTACAAAATTAGAAAAAATATCCTAAAATTCAGATGGAAACACAAAGACCGTAAACAGCTAAAGTGACTGAGGAAATGCAAGGAAGGAGAAATTACCAAAATGTTGTTTTTTTAATTTGCTCATGCCATATCATTATTAAACCTATAGTACCTAAAACAACACTGTACAATAAAAGATCTTCAGGAGTATCTCCATCCCTGATCTCAAGCTGTACTATAGAGCAACAGTAATAACAAATAGCAAGGTACTGGCATAGAAACAGAATGGTAGATCACTGGAATCCGTAGCACACTTTAAAATCTATTATGGATCTTGAGGTAGCACTATTCCGAATTTTCTGAGAAAGAGCAATATTGATTTCCAAAGTGGTAGTTCAAGTTTACATTCCCACCAGCAATGGAGGAGGGTTCCCCTTTCTCCACATCCTCTCCAGCATCCCTTGAGTTTTTTAAATTTATTTTTATTTTTTTAAAATTTTTATCAGTTATGGTTTATTCACTTTGTATTGCCCCCACCCGTAGTTCCCTCCCTCTTCCCCTCAGAGTCCTACCCTCCCTCCTTTTCCCCACCCATACTCCTTCTCCAGTCCACTGATAGGGGACGTTTTTGATCTTAGCTATTCTGAATGTGTGTAAGATGAAATCTCATGGTCTTTTTGATTTGCATTTCCCTGATGCTTAAGGATATTGAGCATTTCATTAAGTGTTTCTCTGCCATTCGATATTCATCTATTGAGAATTCTCTGTTTAGCTCTGTACCCAATTTTTTAATTAGATCACTTGATTTGTTGCTTTTGAACTTCTTGAGTTCTTTATATATTCTGGATGTTAGCCCTCTGTCAGATATAGGGTTGGTGAAGAGCCTTTCCCAGTCTGTAGGCTGTCATTTTGTTCTGACAACAGTGTCCTTTGCTTTACAGAAGCTTTTCAGTTTCATGAGGTCCCATTTACTGGTTGTTGATCTTATAGCCTGTGCTGTTGGTGTTCTGTTCAGGAAGTTGTCTCTTGTGCTAATGAGTTCAAAGCTCTTCTCCACTTTTTCTTCTAACAGATTTAGTGTGTCTGGTTTTATGTTGAGGTCTCTGATCCACTTGGACTTTAGTTTTGTGCAGGGTGATAAATATGGATCTATTTGCAGTTTTCTACATGTAGACATCCAGTTAGACCAGCACAATTTGTTGAGGATGCTGTCTTTTTTCCATTGTATGGTTTTGGTTTCCTTCTTAAAAATTAAGTGTCCATAGTTGTGTGGGGTTTTTTCTGTGTCTTCAGTTAGATTCCATCGGTCCATCATTCTCTTTCTATGCCAGTACCATGCAGTCAAGATAATATTTTAAATTTTTTATCTCTATGTTAAATTTCGCTATGAATGTATTAAATAATATCTCTGTGTTTTCTTTTAAAAACCTTTTGATTGCTTTAGTGAGGGGGTATGTGTGCATATGAGTATCTATGTATGGAGGTCATTCCTTGCTACTGTGAGGGTTCCGAATACTGAACTCAGATTGTAAAACTTGACAACACTGAGACATATCGCCAGCATCGCTGTCTTCTTAAATCTTATCTGGACTTTTAGAAAACAGATATTTTGAATTCTTTATCCAAGAATCTATTGGTTATTATATGGGTAGAATCTCTTTAATAATTTTGATTTCTACCTGAGATCATTTTCAATGAATGTTTTTATTCATGTGCAGCATTCAAACAGAAATATAGTAATATTTAGTCCAGATTTTTCTTTTTTATATTTTAATTAATTTTTAATTTTTATATTGATTACAGTTTATTCCCTTTGTATTCCAGCTGTAGCCCCCTCCCTCATTCTCTACCAATCATACCCTCTGTCCCTCATCTCCCCCCATGCCCCTCTCCAAGTCCACTGATAGCGGAGGTCCTCTTCCTCGTCCATCTGACTCTAGCTTGTCAAGGTCTCATTAGGGATGGGTAAATTTTCTTCCTCTGTGGCTTGATAAGGCTGTTACCCCCTCAGAGGGTGTGTGGTCAAAAAGCCCAACACTGAGTTCATGTCAGAGACAGTCCCTGTTACCCTTACTAGGGAACCAACCCAGACACTGAGCTGCTGAGAGCTACATCTGAGCAGGGATTCTAGGTTATATCCATGAATGGTCCATAGTTGGAGTATCAGTCTCAAAAAAACCCCTGGGTCCAGATATTTTGGTTCTGTTGTTCTCTTTGGGGAACTCCTGTCCTCTCCAGGTCTTATTATCTCCCCCTTCTTTCATAGGATTCCCTGAACTTTGCCCAAGGTTTGGTTATGACTCTCAGCATCTGCTTTGATACACTGCTAGGTAAAGACTTTCAGGGGCCCTCCATGGTAGGCTTCTGTCCTATTTCATGTTTTCTTCTTCCAATGTCCATCCCATTTGTCTTTCTAAGTGAGGACTGATCATCTTACCAAGAGTCATCATCCTCCTTGCTTAGCTTCCTTAGGTATACAGATTTTAGTATGTTTATCCTATATTACAGGTCTAGTATCCACATATAAGTGAGTATATACTGTGTGTGTCTTTCTGCTTCTGGATACCTCACTCATCAAAAACTCAAGTGACAACACATGCTGGAGAGGATGTGAAGAAAGGGAAACCCTCCTCCATTGCTGGTGGGAATGTAAACTTGTACAACTGCTTTGGAAATTAATCTGGCACTTTCTCAGACAATTAGGAAGAGTGCTTCCTCAAGATACAGTTATACGACTCCTAGATATATATCCAAAATATGCTCAAGTATACAAAAAGGACATTTGTTCAACCATGTTCATAGCAGCTTTATTTGTAATTCTGAGAACCTAAAAAAAACACAGATGTTCCACAACGGAGGAATGAATACTGAAATTGTGGTACATTTATACAATGGAATACTACTCAGCAATTAAGAACAAGGAAATCATGAAATTTGCAGGCAAATGATGGGATCTAGAAACAATTTTTTTCTTTTAAAAGTGTTTTTCAAATTGAATTTTTTTTCAATTTTGCATCCCTGTTTATTATATGCTATGAAAAAAGTCATTGTATAATTTGCAGGATTTGGTACTTTCTATCATGTAAAACCTGGGGATTCAAGAAAAGTCTTCAGGTTTCGAAGCAAGCATCTTTATACAATAAGGCATCTTGCTGGCCCTATTTTTTTTAATTTTTATTTTTATTAAATTTATTTATTTTTATCTCAATCACAGGTTAGGTACTTTGAATCCCAGGCGTAGCCCCCTCCCTCATTCCCTCCTACCCTCCCACTCTCTCCCTCAACTCCCTCCTCCCCGCCCCCTCCAAGTCCACCAACAGGGGACAAACTCCTTCCCTTCCATCCAACCCCAGCTTATCCTGTCTCCTCAGGGCTGGCTGCAATGTCCTCCCCTGGGATCTAGCCAGTCTGTCACTCCCTGGCTTATATGGGGGAGGGTCAAAGAGTCAGCCATCAAGATCATGACTGAAACAGTCCCTGTTTCCCTGAATAGGGTCTTCAGTCCTACACCGAGCTATCATGGGCCCCATCTGAGCTGGGGTTCCAGGCCACATCCAC
>CM053751.1:2911498-2931051 GCA_028658305.1 Pachyuromys duprasi
TTTAAATTTATTATTTATTATAATTTATTCAGTTGTATTCCTGCTGTAGCCCCTTCCTTCATCTCCTTCCAGTCCCACTCTCTCTTCCTGTTCTCACTCTATGTTCCTCCCCTAGTCCACTGATGGGTAGGGTCCTCTTCCCATAATATCTGACCCTAGCCTGTCAGGTCTCATTAGGACAGGCTGCATTGTCTTTTTCTGTAGCCTGGCAAGGCTGTCCCATCCCCAACTCCCCAATCCAAGAGGAGGTGATCCAAGAGCAGGCCACTGAGTCCAAGTCAGAGACAGCACCTGCTCCCCTTATTAGGGAATGCACACTGAGACTGAGCTACCTGTAGGATACATCTGAGCAGGGGTTCTAAGTCCTCTCCATGCATTATCCTTGGTTGGAGCATCAGTCTCTCCAGGCCCTCCTGTGGCTAGATTTTTTGGCTCTGTTGTCCTTGTGGAGCTCCTGTCCTGTCCAGGCCTTTCCATCTCCTGCCTTCTTCCATAAGATTACCTGCACTGTGCACAAGTTTAGGCTATGCGACTCGGCATCTGCTTAGATACTCTGCTATGCAGATTCTTTCAGAGGCCCTTTGTGGTAGGATTCTGCCCTGTTATCTGTCTTCTCCCACATCTAGTGCCTATCCTGTTTGCCCTTCTGAATGAGGATTAAGTATTTGTGCTAGGGTCCTCCTTGCTGTTTAACTTCTTTAGGACTATAGATTTTAGTATGTTTATCATATATTATATGGGAAACAACCTAGATGTCCCACAACCAAGGAATGGACACAGAAGTTGTGGTACACTTACACAATGTAACACTACCTAGATATTAAAAACAAGGAAATTATGAAATTTCAGGCAAATGGATAGAATTAGAAAAGATCATCCTGACTGAGGTAACCCAGAAGCAGAAAGACACACAGAGTATATACTCACTTATAAGTGGATGTAAAATTTCTTAATAAATACTTGCATACTGAATAAAAGAACAAAATAAAAAGCCCACCCACCATGATCATATAGGCTTCATCCCAGAGATGCAGGTATGGTTCAACGTGTTTAACTCAATAAATATTGACTGTCACATCAATAGAAGACAAAAACTACATGATTACTTCGTTAGATACAAGGCAAGATACAGATATTTTGCCTTTGACAAGATATATTACTTTATGATGAAATCCCTGGAGAGATTAGGGATATGAAGGACATACCTCAACATTTAAAAAGGTGATTTAAATCCCTTTTATAGCCTTATCAACCTAAATAGAGAAAAACCCAAAGCATTTCCACTAAAATTAGGTACAAAACCAAATAACTCTCTACACCTAATCATTATAGCACTTTAAGTTTTAGCTAGAGTAATAAGAACAGTGAAGGAGTTCAAGGAGATATAAAGAGGAAAGAATAAAGTCAAATTATCTCTATGAGCAGATTAAACAATTTTATGAATAGAACACCATATAGATTCAACTAGGAAACTTCTACATCTGATAACCAGTTTCAGCAAAGTAGCAGGATACCAAACTTAAGATACAAAAATTAGTATCCATCCTATATGCAAATGACAGATTGAGAAAAATTAGAGAAACAGTACTTTTATAAGTTCCTCAAAAATATCTTGAGTTCATTCTAACTAAATGAGGGAAACATTTTTGTAATAAAAACTTTTAGACACTGAAAAAGACAAGGAGATGGGATTGATATACTAGAAATGGCCAAAACACACACACACACACACACACTTTCTTCTCAGTGTACACACTCATAAACCAAAATAATCCTAAATAATCCAAGAGTTGCTGAAGGTACCATCTCCAAATTTAACTTGTATTACTGACACATGGATCAATGGAATCAAATTAAAGATCCACCCATGCACATACATTGGATTTTGACTAAAATAAAAACCCCAAAAATACACACCAGAGAAAGGCTGTTATCTTCAGAAATGGTGTTGATGAAACTGGATAGCTGCATGTGCAAGAATGCAAATACATCTCTATCAGTCACTTTGCAAAAAAGTAAACTCCAAGTGCGTCAGGGACCTCAACATGAGACTAGATATGCAGAATTTGACAGAAGAGAGGGAGAGAGTGGGAAATAAGCTTTATCTCATTTATACAGGAAAAACTTTCCAAACAGGACTCAATTGCAAAGCCACTAAGACCAATAACTAATAAATGGGACCACATTAAACTGAAAATTTCCTACAAGGCAAAGGACACACAGTTATCCAAGTAAGCAGCAGCAAACAGAATGAGTAAAGATCTTTACTGATTATATGTCTGATAAAATGTTATTATTTACAATATATAAAGAACTAAAACACTGACCAACAAGAAAATAATCCAGTTTAAGAATGGAGTATAAAAGTAAGCAGAGAGTCCCTATAGATGAAACACAAAGGGATGGAAACATTGACTGAAATGCTCACCCCCTTTAACCATGATTGAAATTCAAGTTGGAACTACTTTGAGATTTCATCTTACATTATTCAGGTTGTCAAAATCAATAAAATAAATGACAGTAAATCCTGATAAAATGCACAGTGGTACGGGTGTTAGGGAAATCCAAGACAAGTTTTCCTCAGAAAGCTAGGAGTAGGTCTACCTCAAGATCCAATTATATCACTATTGGGCATACACCCAAAGGACTATACAGTGATATTTGTTCATCCATCTTCATTGCTGCTGTGTTCATAATAGCCAGAAGTTTGAAACAACTTAGAAGTTGATCAGCTACATTGACACCCCCCCCCCAGAGGAGATATTAAGACTTGCGATCAAGCCTCTGACAGAGGGCGAGAAGTAATGATAGATCTGGGGGAGGTTGTTGAGACTTGGGGAGAACAAGAGCTCCACAAAGACCAAACTGAGCAGGGCACAGGGGTCTTGTATGAGACAGTTTCTACAATCAAGGACCATGTGAGGATGTGGACTGGAACCCCCGCACGGATGGGGCCCATGATAACTCGGTGTAGGACTGAAGACCCTATTCAGGGAAACAGGGACTGTTTCAGTCATGATCTTGATGGCTGACTCTTTGACCCTCCCCCATAAAAGCCAGGGAGTGACAGACTGGCTAGATCCCAGGGGAGGACATTGCAGCCAGCCCTGAGGAGACAGGATAAGCTGGGGTTGGATGGAAGGGAAGGAGGTCCTCTCCTGTTGGTGGACTTGGAGGGGGCGGGGAGGAGGGAGATGAGGGAGGGAGTGGGAGGGTAGGAGGGAATGAGGGAGGGGGCTATGCCTGGGATTCAAAGTACCTAACCTGTGATTGAGATAAAAATAAATAAATAAATAAATAAATAAATAAATAAATAAATAGAAGTTGATCAGCTCATGAATGATCAATAAAATTGTGGTACATTTACAAAATGGAGTATTATTTATCTGTTAAAAATGAAATTATATACATTGCATGTAAATGGATGCAGCTAAAAGGAAAAATCACATATATGAAAGAAATCCAAATATAGTCACAAAATAATAGGCAAGACAATGCCCCAATTAGGGATCTTATTCCATCAAGTTTCAGTAATCAGTTAAATTTTACTGTGTCATTTACCAAAGGCATGCCACAAATTCCTAACACATCAAAGGCTACTGTCAAGGCTATTGGTTGCTCTTGGGAACCTGATAGTCAGGTCCAGTTGCTGAACAGAATATGTAATTTATGTCATCAAACACAGAAAAGTTGAGCTAGTGACTAACTAGAGGTTTTGTCTCTACAGACCAGCATTCATGCTGCTGGGAGGGGCTCTACATGCTACTAGGAAAGAAAGGTAATAATATCCCCAAGCTATAAACCCTGTGACCTAAAACAAGTTTCCTACCTACAAATTATGTCAGTGCAATAGTGTTACAAATATCATGGAAGTAGCCAAGTAATTTTTGATTGGTCTTAATATCCACTCTATAAGATAACCCATAACTGACACTGCTAAAGTGCCTAACAGCCGAGACTAGCTAAGTCCTGGACCTGGGGCAAACCTAATAGTATTACTCTAGTAAAGGACAGTAGCAATAAAATGGCTCCATTTAACATTCTCATATATCTACACATCAGTGCCTTGTGCAACCCACATTAGAGAAGCTTCTTCATGTAGGAGAGCCTGATTAACCCAAAGACTGGAGTGAGATACTTTGGAGCACTAATTCTTGAATGGAATGTCTTTATAAAACACCTATCCTCAAGGCTCAGGGCTCTGGTTGAAAGAGGAGATGAAAAGATTATAGGAACTAGAAGAGATGACTGATTTCAAGGACATAGTATCTTCCAGATACAATATGAATGGTGCATATATGAACACACAGAGACAATGGTATCACACAGAAAACCTGAGCCAAACACAAAGATGGAGTCCCAGCACTTAGATGGCTAGTACATATGGGGCCCAAATCCAAACCATGAAGCTATTTCCAATGGATGACGATTTACAAGAGAACAATAAGTTACCTCCAAATAAAGTGTCACCATGTATAATAAACAACACTCCAGAACAGCTCTCATGACTCAGAGTAGTTGCCCAATATAAAATGAATTTCAGTGAGGTGTGTGTGTGTGTTTCTTTTTTTTTTTTTTTGGTTCTGTTTTGGCACAAGTTTTGTCTTATTGGCCTTTTGCTTGTTTGTTTTGATTTTAATTTTTGTGTTTTTGTATGGGGGTTCTTCTTGTTTTTGTTTTATAATGAATGAATGAGAAATAATCATAGTGTTAGGTAGATAGGGAGGTAGAGGGAACCTTAGAGAAGTATGATGTGGAAAAAGAATATGATAAGACTATTATATTCAAAACCTGTTAATTAAAAAATCAAAACTTCTACATATCATGAACATAACTATTGTTATTGTACTGCACTGAATGAAAATTGTGTTTTGAACAACAAAACATAAAGATTAATGAACTTTTAAGTAAAATTTGGTTATATTTCAAACAATAAAAACATGAATGCACTCCAGAAGGGCAAAGGGGATGGACATCGGAAGAAGGAAAGGGCAGGGAACAGGTCAGGAGCCTGCCACAGAGGGCCTCGGAAGGGCTCTGCTCTGCAGACCATTGAAGCAGATGCTGAGACTTACAGCCAACTCTTGGGCAGAGTGCAGGGAATCTTATGAGGGGAGTCGGAAATAGTGGCATCTGGAGAGGACAGGAACTCCACAAGGAGAGCAACAGAACCAAGTGGTCTGAGCACAAGGGTCTTTCCTGAGACTGACGGTCCAATCAGGTACCATGCATGGAGGTAGCCTAGAACCCCTTCAGTGTCCAACTGGGTTCCATAGTAATGGGAACAGGGACTGTATCTGACATGAACTGATTGGCCTGCTTTTTGATCACCTCCCCCTGAGGGGGGAGCAGCCTTGCTGGGCCACAGAGGAAGACAATGCAGCCACTGCTGATGAGACCTGATGAACTAGGATCAGAAGGAAGGAAAGGAGGACCTCCCCTATCGGTGGTCTTGGGAGGGACCCAGGTGCAGAGGGGAGAGGAAGGGAGGGATTGGGATGGGAGGAGGGAGGGAACTACAGGGGTATATAAGGTGAATAAAGTGTAATTTATAAAAAATTTAATAAAAACTAAAAAAGAACAACTAAAAAACCATGAATGCACACTATAAATGTATTTAACTTGCATATACCACCCACAATTGCATACAATTTCCTATGTATTATATATGAGCTATGGTATCTATTCAGAAAGCATTCTATACAATGTAAACTAAGTAGAAAATTCAATAGTATGACTTACCACTCCTCTTCAGTGTGATTATGTGTAGGCTTGAGATTTGGTGCTCCCACTGTGTAACCCATGCCATATCCCAGTATTTGTATAGCTTCCCCAAGACCTTGAAGAACACAGAGCACCAAAGAGCGTCACAATTTAACTTGGTCATAAGAAAAACAACTGAACTATCTGCAATATTTGAAAATCTTTTATGTTGTTCTCTATTACTTCAGGGAAGGATGATGGGTAGAAAGGGGGGGAAGAGATGGAAGAGGGAGAGAGAAAAATTGTAAATAATTTCAGATTTAATTCTAACAAATTCCATATTAGTTAAGTAGGCCAGGAAGCTGGTGGGAAATTCATGCAAGAGTTGATGATAGTCACATAGTTGATGCTAATCCCATGCTACAATTGCTGCTTTTGGGGGAACAGTCAGTCTACTTTGTTAGGACTCTATATTGCTTGAGTGAGACCTGTTTTTATCATAAATGTCATCTACTTTCCTCGGTGTCTACTGATTGTGAATGTCATTCATACCTAAGACTATGTCAGAGAACAAGCAAAACTGTCTGACAGTACAGCTGGGGGGCATATCTTCTTATCTAATCAAGTCCTAGATACGCAGATAATTTAATTATGAACTTAATTGTGTCTTAACCTATATATTTAATGTAGCATAAAGATATCCATATTTAATATATACATAAAGTATATCTCCTTTAATTGATTACTATAGTAATATAATACATTTCATAGTTACTTTTGCATTATTTACGTAAGCATCCAGAGTAATAGGAGGTGGTAGTATAGTAAGCCTCTCTATGTATTTTAAAGATATGTGTTTTAATTTCTGTTTAGTTGAACTAAAATGATTATTTTCTACCAGTCTTGGCCCACAGTGTTAAGATACAAGTGTTTTGTTTTTGTTTTTGTTTTTGTTTTTGTTTTTTGTAAAAGCATATGTCAATAGGTATATTCTTTCTTTTAGTCTATTGGAAAGATTATCTTACTCTGTTTTAATTTATATTATTTCAGCGCAAGCTATTGCTTATTTCTTTTTGTTGTAGTTGTTGTTTCACATAGAGCCTTGTTATATAGCTCTGACTGATACAGGCCTGGTGTTTGCTGTGCAATCTAGACAGAGTTTTTAATTCATAGTGCTTATGCCTTAGTCTTCTTGTGCCTGAGACGACAGACAAATTCATGAGATGATTTCAAAGCAAGTACAAAAATAATTCTATATTTTTGAAAATGATTTCTAGTTTATAGTACACATTCATTCTGACCTATAGGATCTGACTGTATTAAACTAAAGTTAGATTGTTGGGATCTATCAATGCTTACTTGATGTAGGACACAGTTTACACAAGACACAAGATGACACTGTGTTCAGCTAACTCTGTCTCTCTCTCCTCTCTCCCTCCTTAAAACATACATGTGTTTTCTATTCCTCTACATCTTGCAGTAATATTAGATAATTTGTCTAGTGTTCCAAATCTCAGGATTAGGGAGACCAACATGGTTTGAAGTTGAGCAAACAAGTCATCAGTACTTATTGCAGTGTCATCTCAGGGCCAACGGTCTTTCTATGTCTCTTAAAACATACAGAAGTCTAATGGATATTCATAATAGGCTATGCATATTAGAAGAAGCACACTTGCCTAGATAGAAACCAGCCGAGTGTGTGGATACGTGGTCATAAATGAAGGTCAAGCCAAGTATATAAATCGGCATCCCTGCAAATCCCTGGAGACACTGGCCGGCAATGAAGAGAGAGATAATTTCTGATCTGTGTGGTGATATGTTTTCCCCACATATTGTCACTGTCCTACGTTCATCTTCTATACACAACTCTTTTGGAAGATAAGAATTATATTTTACTGAATTGAATTCAAAGTAAAATGCACAATTAATTTGCAGTTGTTATCACCACTATGCTTTTTTTCTTTTATTTAATAATCTTACAAAATGAGTGTGGTCATACAATTAATTATATTCTAAATAGAAAGAACATATTTTAATTAATTTACTTTTATTAATTACAATATATTCACTTTGTATCCCAGCTGTAGCCCCCTCCCTCATCCCTTCCCAATCCCATCCTCTCTCCTTCCCTCTGCTCCTCCCTTACCCCTCCCTCAGTCCACTGAGAGGGGCGGTCCTCCTCCCCTTCCATCTGACCCTAAAATAAAATGTGTGGGAATACTAGCAGAGGCATACATATTGTGAATGAAATGGTGTGATTATTTATATACACAGGATTACATGCATACAGATATGCTTATATACATACACATTCATTCACATATATCTAATACATATGCAGTCATTTTCCTATACTTTGCATCCTGTTCTTGTAATGTTTGTCTTCAGAATAAAAGTACTTGCAATGCCCTAGAAGGTCCATCATATGAGTTTACTTCCACGGTACTTTCTTTAGCAATCATTAAATTA
The DNA here is from genome assembly GCA_028658305.1 of Pachyuromys duprasi. Lineage (NCBI taxonomy): Eukaryota > Metazoa > Chordata > Mammalia > Rodentia > Muridae > Pachyuromys > Pachyuromys duprasi. The sequence continues at coordinate 2,919,671 of CM053751.1, forward strand.
CATGTGCACTATGACTTTGATTAAATAATTTCCTATTTTAGAGCCTTGAGCTTCTATTGCCTATTGCCATGGCTTATATATGAAATACCCCCTTAAGTTTTGTGTATTAATGCTTAATTCCATGTTGTTATGATTTGGAGAGTTCTTATAACTGTTGAGAGAGAGAGAGAGAGAGAGAGACCACCTGGTCTCTGAAAGGTATATCTTGTCTGAGCTTCCTCCTATCTTCACTCTGCTTTGTTCCCACCATGAGGTGAACATACTCCTTTACACACTCACAGTTTTCTGCCTTATCATGAGCTCAGAGACCATGCAGATTAGCACCCACGGAGGCCTGAAACCATGAGAGAAATACAACTTTCTTGTTTTTGAGTTATTTGTGCCTAGCATTTGTTCACAGCAACAAGACAACTAAGCACACCCTGGGGTCATAAAAACAAGGTACTAAGGCATGCAGTTAGGTAATGTGGGGCCTGCCCTTAAGCCCAGTGTTGGGATGGAGAAGAAAGAGGATCTCTTTGAGTTTGAGGCCAGCCTAGTGTACACAGTGAGTTCTAGAACAGCCAGAGCTACACAGAGAAATCCTGTCTCGAAAAACTAAAAACAAACAAACAAAACCAAAAAAATCAAAACCACCGTAGTTACTGTGTGTGCATCTACCCATTAGATTTTTAAATCCTTTGGATCACTTGGGTCACAGGTTATTTCTTATTTCTTACTCACAAGTTATAGGGTTTGTGTATTTTATACTTATTAGTAGATTGGTAGAGCTAAGTAGGTGATACTAAACCATATCGACCATGACCATCCAGAGTGAAATTTAACATATGCTCTTGATATATTGTAGAAAAACTATTAAAGAGAAGGTTACAACTTATTACACTAATGAAAAGGTATTTGCCTACTTTCTGTGTAATGGTACATAACTCTATGGCAATCATAGAACACCTCCTGAGACCATTTACTTCTGCCTTGTTCTAGAAAGTTGAACTAACTTGTCTACTTACTCCTAAGGATCACATTTCTCAGATTTTCATTGACTAGTATCTGAAAACAAATATTTGGCAGTTCTATAATAAAATATAATCTTTCTGAGTCTTAAAAATAAAAAAATCTCTGTTAGGAAAATGGAAGATTACAAATACATAGCAAACCCCAAAAGAGAAACTATCAAGACATAAAAAGTTTTCAATATTGCAAATACTGTTTGAAGTCCTAAATTCATAACAAGTTAAGTTGTCATTATAGTAAATAGCATGAGTTATACTAGTGACTTGTTGAAAATAATTCTTTTGCAACATTTTGGATAAAATCATGTTGAAGTTCACCAAAGAAATCAGTATAGAAAATCAAGAAACATGAACAGGTCTTTCACAAAATCATGTCTGAATACAGTATTTCAACAGGTGATCAAAAGAGGTCTGACAGCAAGCCTCCCTGCTACTGCTATTCTGTAAGAGCTAGAAGAACTTAGAGCTGGAGAGGAGGCTCAGCTACTCAGAGCTTTGGGTGTTCATCCAGAGAGCCTGAGTTCTGTTTCCAATACCCAAATGGCAGCTCACAATCCTCTGTGGTGGAACTGTAGTACCATGGAACAATCATTCCAATTCCATGGACTCTGACAACCTGTTTGGACCCAGCAGCATCAGACCATATGCAGTGTGTATGCATTCATATGTACAAGACACTAAAACAGATAAAACAAAATTAATATTTAAAACTTAAAAATAAATTTAAAAGATCTCCTTTTTTTCTCAATTAAGGTATAGCAATAATAGAAAAAGAAGCCATGAATGTTAGAGTGACTAAGTGGGGAATGTAAGGAATTGAGGAGAGGGAACAGCATGGGAGGGGTTGGGAAGAGGCTATGGGGGGAATGGAAGATAAAAAAGGAAAAGGGGAAATAATTTTATTTTAAATAAAAAACCAAAAAAATAAGTGTTCGACATTTAAACATGTAATATGAAGAATGTGAGTGCATTGAAGTGCTAATGGGTGAGGAAGAACTGACAGAGAAGGCTACTTGAAGATAGCTGTGGAAGGAGATCACTAATGGAGCAAAGTATGAGTCAGGGGCACACTGATTATGAGAGGACACCTTCATTTTCATAGGAAAGAAATAATGAAGAGTACTAATATGCAAATGTAGGTCATAGTAAAATTTCAGTGTTAAGAAATTAAGGTAATTTTTCTCTAAGAAATAACTTTCCATCCAATACAGGACATCTTAGGAGTCCAGTAAGAAAGCCTAAAGTACTTTCAAAGGTTAGAATAGAGTGGGGACTCAGAAGACTCCCAGGTGAATGGACCCCTTGTGAAGAAACCAGTATTTCCAGTAGGCAGCAGCAGTATCATCACAGGACTCTGCTGAAACCTGGCTCAGGAAAAGGGCTGGGGCATGACTCATTCCCAAGGTTTACAAGCAGGAGATAAGGACAGTGAGATAATATAGCTGAGGGCATCATTAGAGGAAGTTTAAAAGATTTTGATATGTCATGATGGCAGACAGAAAACAAGATACAAATGAAGTGAAATGACACCTGTGAGAATCGGAGAAAGTTTTCACTATCTGCTAGTCCCAATGAAAGAAGTTTGCCTTCATTCTAAGTTGGAAATACTCAGGGGCATCACCATAAAGCTGAGCTCAGTATACCTGCTGAGAAAGTAGTCAGTATGAGAGAGATGAGGATGATAACTTAAAAAAAATTCTAGAAAAGAAAGTGAGAGAATAGGATGTGTATTTTCATGAACTTGTGGAGTTTGTTATGAATTTTTCAAGATGTGAAAAGTCTACATGTTTGTTGAGGCTCAATTTGACTATAAGCATGTAATCATTGTAGATGACAGATGGAATCATGGAACAGATAACAGAATAGAAGATGGAAAGTTATGGACTATACCAAAGAGGTTCAGAGAACTCATAATGGAAGAGGAGTCTAATATCTAATCAAGAGAGCACAAAAAGGGAAAAGCAGAAAAAAAAATCAGGAGACATCACAATAAGAGAAGAGGGGTAGATAAACAAATGGAGAAACTGTGTGTGTGTGTGTGTGTGTGTGTGTGTGTGTGTAAATTGAAATATGGACATATTGTCAAAAAGTGTTAGTGAGAAAATAAACTATCAGAGTAAGCAAAATATTTGCACAAAAGAAAAGATTGAGCCCTTTTCAACAATGAATTATATCTGCTTCCCTGCTATCAGCCACCTAGTAAATGTTCTGAAAGATGAACATTGGGTACCCATTGCAGATGACATGAACAAGTTTCTTTTTTTCTATCTTTATTTATTTTTATATTAATCACAGGTTACCTACTTTGTATCCCAGCCATAGCCCCCTCCTTTATTCCCTCCCACTCTCCTCACCCCTCCCTCATCTCTTCCCTGCCCCTTTCCAATTCCACTGATAGGGGAGGACCTCCTCCCCTTCCATCTGACCCTACCTTATCAGGTATCTTCAGAACTGGCTGCAAAGTCCTCCTCTGTGGCCTGGCAAGGCTGTTCCTTCCTCGGGAGGGGGAGGGGGGTGTCGAAGAGCCAGCCATTGAGTTCATGTCAGAAATAGTCCCTGTTCCCCTTACTAGGGTACCCAGTTGATACTGAGCTGCCATGGGCTATATCCAAACAGGGGTTGTAAGTTACATCCATACATGGTCCTTGGTTAGAGAAACAGTCTCATAAAAGACCCCTGTGCCCTGATCTATTTGGTCTTTGTGGAGCTCTTGTCCTCTACAAGTCTTACTAACTCCCCCTTCTTTCCTATGATTCCCTGTACTCTCCCAAAAGTTTGGTTATAGTCTTAATATCGCCTTTGATACATTGCTAGGTAGTCTTTCAGAGGCTCTCTGTGGTAGGATCCTGTCCTGTTTCTTGTTTTCTCCTATATTCAATGTCTATCCCATTTGTCTACCTAAGTATATACTCACTTATCTAGTCCTATAAGATAGGATAAACATACTGAAATCTATACACCTAAAGAAGATAAACAAGAAAGAGGACCCAGGGTAAGATGATCAATCCTCACTTAGATGAAAAAGTTTCAATCGGAAGAAAAAAATACCGATTTATACTAGTACAACTCCTTCCCAAGTACTGATAACAACTTTTCAAAGATTTATTTTTATTTTGTAAAACTTGTGCTCATCTGTACGTGTGTTTATGTCTGTGTTTGTGTGTGTGTGTGTATGCACGTGTGCATGCGCCAATCCCTGAAGAGATCAGAGGAGGGTATCAGATCTCCTAGAGCTGTAGTTATAGGTGGTTCCTAACTGCCTTATGTGCATGCTTGGAACCAAACTCAGGTCCTCTGCAAGGCGGATACATGTTCTCAAAAACTGACATTTTTGAAATATTTGTCGAGATAAGTTCCTGATGATTTTATAATTTCTGACCAGAATACTTTTAAGTGAAGAAAAGAAGGAAATGCTTTTCATTCCTCCCCCCTCCCATAGGTCATCTTCTCACTAAAGCAAACGTCAGTTCTATAAGTATCAAAGATATATGTATGCATTACATAGCATGTAACTACATTAATATGAAAATAGTTGTGCTTGTATTAACTACTTTTAAATTTAATATTTTGGAAACAACATAAATATACCATATATTGTAAACTTCAAAAACATTCATATACATACATACAGGGATACACTTCTCTTATTCATTAAGTCTTATTAAAACCCAGCTTCACAGGTACATTAAGGCCATTGCATGATAACAAAAAATTTATGACAGCATTATTAGAAATCTACTGCAGTGTCACTTCAAATATATTTTATTTACTAAGAATAAATATTATAGAATGAACAATGAACAATGTGACAAAAACATGATCTCTCCAGGTCCAAATGGTTGTCAAGAGTAGTGTCCAACCATTGAAATGGTAGGATTAGCCAGTAAAATTACCACTTCTGGATGTGTAAGCTTATTCCTGTATTTGGACTTACATTGGTCTATGCTAATGAAGAGAATAATTAAAGCATCTAGTGAAAAATAAAATGAACTACTAGACTTCTCAAGATATTTGTAAAATCCATAAAATTGTATAAAAGAAATAATTTTATAAATTATTCCACAATATTCTTTCCTAGATTCATCTATGAGGGCAAATCATTGAGCTACAGGTAATTAATTAATAAGCATAGTCACATAAACAAAAAAAGAATACACAGACATCGTAAACTCTTTAATTTTTTAATGTAGTTTCCAAGCTAAACTGAGCACTTTTGAATAAAAGTATGTAGCATATTAAAAAAAATCTCACCGTCACTTTCTTCCACGGGTTTTATAATTTCATATTTCAGGTATGGAAGAGCGAGGAAAATCGATCCAAGTCCTACCAAAAAGGCAGCAGCTGCCACCCATCTTGCCCTGTTCCCTGTGCTTCCATAGTATGCTACAAGTATTGCTACCAATAAAGATGAAATATCGTAAGCGAGGGGCAATACAACTTTTTCTGATGCTGACAGAAAAAATTCCTTCTCAAAATTTCCAATACTCAGATCAGTAAGACCAAATACCATTCCTAAAAAGTAAAAAAAAAAAAAAAAGACAAAAGACAATATAATACATTTTAATAAACAGGACATATAACTTTTATAATAATTCAAAGAAAACTTTTACACTGACTTATATTTTTATGAATGATTAAAATCTATAAACAAAATGATTTCATGAACCTCCATGAATATTTTTACTTAAATATTAGAAGCAGTCTATGACTACTTCTATTAGTTTCTTAAGGATCAATCATAGTTGTATCATCTCTTTTTAAACATATTATGCACCAACTATGAAGAATTAACAGTGGATGTTAAAATTGAACGTATAAGGAAGTTGAAACACAACTTGTATTTTCAAATATAGTCTCCTTCCATAGCTAGTATTCTGTGACCAAAGTGTACTATTTCAAGGTATTTTTAATCTTTTAAAAATGTATGCATTCTTAGCCATTCTGATGGGTGTAAGGTAAAATCTCAGAGTTGTTTTTATGTGCATCTCCCTGATGACTAAGGACCTTGAACATTCTTTAAGTGTTTCTCTGCCATTCCATATTCCTCTATTGAGAATTCCCTCTTAGCTCTGTACCCCATTTTAATTGGATTACTTGGTTTATTTGTGTTTAACTTCTTGAGTTACTTATATATTCTAAATATTAGCCCTCTGCCAGGTATATGGTTGGTAAAGATTCTTTCCCAATCTGTAGGCTGTTGTTTTGTTCTCATGACAGTGTCCCTTGCTTTACAGAAGCTTTTCAGTATCAAGAGGTCCCATTTATTGATTGTTGATCTTAGAGCCTGTGCTGTAGGTGTTCTGTTCAGAAAGTAGTCTCCTGTGCCCATGAGTTCAAGGCTGTTCCCCACTTTTTCTTCTAACAAGTTTTTCTATGTCTGGTTTTATGTTGAGGTCTTTGATCCACTTGGACTTTAGTTTTGTGTAGGAACATTAAATACATTTTTCATGTTCTTGAGGATTAAATAAATGATACAATGCTATCTATACACCCACCTATAGCTAGAATTGTTCCATAGCTAGAATTTTATGCTTGAATTTCAACATTTCTGAGAATTTTCAATCTTTTTTAAAATTTATACTTTCAGTAAATTGTTTCATGTTCTTAAACATTAAATACACAATGTGTATACAACTATCATTCATCATGTAAGGAAGAAAAACCTCATACTAAACAAAACAAAAATAACTTGATATAAGGAAAAGATACAAAAGATTTACATTCGATGGAGTGAAAACAGAAAATAATTACAAATGAAAACTCATGGTACGTCTGCAAAGTGGCTACCACAGGCCATTACTGCAGTCACCATAGCTACTGTTATACAACTACCTCAAATGCCCCTCGGTTCGTAAGGATCCAGGAGTCCACACCCTTCCTAAGGCTCTGAAAATCAGCTCACACCTGCTAGTCTGCTGCCCAGTTACCAGGGCCATCCCTAGGAGCTCAGTGCTACTAAAAGATTCATGGCGGCTACTGATGGAATATTTATTCCCCACTTTGACTGTAAGAATGTCACTCCGTGTTGGTCCTGCTGTGAAAAATCACCACCCAAACCAGAAAACCATACAAGATTCTGGCTATACTTTTGATAACTACTGCTCCAGCCTCTCATTGGCAACATCTAAATGTGGGAGCCGGATGGAAGGCAGTTGGCAAATGTAGTTTCCAAGCTAAACTGAGAACTTTCAAATAAAAGTGTGTTCAGAGGTGCAGTGATAAAATTTAGTTACTATGTGCAAGGAAGTGAGATTTTTATATTAATATTTATAAAAATATAACTAAAATAATAAAGAAGGAATAAGAAATGAGACAGCATGTGGATAAAAACACCCTTGTGATTCTGCCTGTGATATAGACCACTAAAAATCTCACCACCTCAAATCACAGATGAGGAAAAAAATTCATACAAAAAGCTGTTTTGCCAGAGTGTTTCAAAATCATGAGTTTCAAAACCAGATTATGATGGCAATGTTGTTTTCAACTTTATTTTAATCTTGAGAATTCAACCCAGAACGTAAATTCGTCATCAGATAACATGAGTTAACACAACACCACCGACTCTTCATCTCTCACTTGGAAGCTAGAAGCTGATACCCAGAGCATGGAGCGCACGCTGACAAACAGTTGGCCGAGGACCTGGAGGTAACAACACACAATTGTGCTCTCTCATGCCTAGAACACAAGCCAGAGTTCACTTACTCATGTCTCCCTCACTTCTCCATTCACCACAGCCCCTCCAACTTACCTTGAGCTAGGACCAGAAGACAATACAAAGTCAGGAAGCATTTAATATTGTTGAAACGCTGCAAAGGAGTAAAAACCAGACGCCCCAAGCCGAATGGCCCCTCTACTATAGGGATCCGTTTTGGACATGGAAACACCTTTCTTTCCAAAAACATTTTAGCTCTTCGGATATGTGCAAACCTCATCAGGTTAACTGCCAGAAAAAAACTTGGTTTCTTGAAGCCATCACTTTTCTGCTCACTCACTTCTTCCGCTGGAGCCTCCTCAGGGCTGTCTTGAATCTGTCCCGGATCCTCCTCCGGGCTGTCTTGTATCTGGGCTGCATCCTCCTCCGCCATGGCTTATAAGAAGCAGCTCTGTGGAGATTGCAGGTGTTTTTTGAGGTATCTGTGTACTCCCTGGGCTCAGGGGACTAATGCTGTCGCTGAGAGAGCTACCACTCTAACCTCTGCAAGGAACAGTACTTCCAGTGTAGGAAGCCAACGTCCCTACAGAAGGGTTGAGTGACGTGTAGAGGTTCTAACGTTGTGTTAATTCTTCAAAAAGGAAGAGGGGGAAGGACAGAAAAGGGGGAGGGAGGGACGAGGTGAATATGATCAAACCAAGTTGAACAAAATGTTCAACTAACTAATAAAATATTTTTAAAAGAAACAATTTTAAAATTGTTTTAAAATTTTAAAATTTTAAAATTGCAGGGGGATGTGTAAGCATAGGAAAGGGGATCTAACCTCCAGCATCTCCACATTTGTTTCAGTGTGATGTCTCTACAGCTGGATAATCGCACTTGAGAAAAATTTGTTGAAAAAACACAAATTTGTTTAAAAGTGGTAAAATAATAAATAAATAAAACAACCACAGAGAGAAAGAGAGAAAAAATCAGAAACGTGAGAAGATAATCCCTGTGATGGAAAGTCTTTAAAATCCATCTTTTCTTTCAATTGTGTCTGTGTTTGTTTATCCATACACATATAAATATATGGATAAATAAATATGTATATGTATATATATATATATATATGTATGGATAAACATATATATACACACACATACATATAGACCATTGCCTATGGTCTTATAATGGAACATAGGCTTCAGAAAAAGTTGGTATTTGAGAATTTGACTTTAGCAGATCAGTACAGACTTGTGATCACAATTGGTAAGGAAACTTTTATTTGACTTTGCAAGTTGCAAGGTCTGCTAAACTTCATAGCAACTCTTTCATGATATAGATGTTAGAATCATCTGTAAAAGATGGTTTACTGCCACCTATAGGGCACATATTCCATATCACCTCACACACATCAGAATGGCTAAGATCAAAAAACAAAGTGACATCTCAGGGTCGTTTTGATTTTTCATTTTCCTGACAGCTAAGGATGTTGAGCATTTCTTTAAGTGGTCCTCTGCCATTAGATATTCCTCTATAGGGAATTCTATGTTTAGTTCTGTACTCCTTTTTTTTTTAGTTGGATTACTTGATTTGTTGCTGTTTAACTTCTTTAGTTCTTTATATATTCTGGATATTAGCCCTCTGTCAGATATAGGGTTGGTGAAGAGCCTTTCCCAGTCTGTAGGCTTTCATTTTGTCCTGATGACAGTGTCCTTTGCTTTACAGAAACTTTTCAGTTTCATGAGGACCCATTTATTGATTGTTGCTCTTAGAGCCTGTGCTGTTGGTGTTCTGGTCAGGAAGTAGTCTCCTATGCCAATGAGGTCAAGGCTCTTCCCCATCTTCTAAAAGGTTTCGTGTGTCTGGTTTTATGTTGAGGTCTTTGATCCACTTGGACTTTAGCTTTGTGCAGGGTGATAAGTATGTATCTATTTGCATTTTTCTACATGTAGACATCCAGTTAGACCAGCACAATTTGTTAAAGACATTATCTTTTTTTCATTGTATGATTCTGGCATTTAAGTCAAAAATCAGGTGTCCTTCTGAGTGAGGATTGATTATATTATCCAGGCTTCTCCTTCCTGCTTAGCTTCCTTAGGTGTACAGATTTTAGTATGTTTATCCTATATCATATGTGTAGTAACCACTTATAAGTGAGTAAATACCGTATGTGTCTTTCGGCTTCTGGGATACCTTACTCAGGATGATCTTTTCTAGATCCCACCATTTGCCTGCAAATTTCATGATTTCCTTGTTTTTAATTGCTGAGTAATAGTCCATTCTGTAATATACCACAATTTCTGTATCCATTCTGCCATTGAAGGACATCTGGGTTGTTTCCAGCATCTGGATACTATGAATAAAGCTGCTATGAAAGAAAACGGATGGACATTGGAAGAGGAGGAAAACAGAAAACAGGACAGGAGCCTACCGCAGAGGGCCTCGAAAGACTCTACCCAGCAGTATATCAAAGCAGATGCTGAGACTCATAAACAAACTTTGAGCAGAGTGCAGGGAATCCTATGAAAGAAGGAGGAGATAGTAAGACCTGGAGGGGACAGGAACTCTACAAGGAAAGCAACAAAATCAAAATGTCTGGGCACAGGGGACTTTTCTGAGTCTGGTACTCCAACCAAGGATCACACATGTAGATAACCTAGAACCCCTGCACAGATGTAGCCCATGGCAGCTCAGTGTCCAAGTGGGTTCCCTAATAATGCGAGCAGAGGCTGTCTCTGACATGAACTCTTTTATCAACTCCACCTGAGGGGGCAGCAGAGGAAGACAGTGCAGCCAGTACTAATAAGACCTGATATGATAGGGTCAGAGGGAGGGAGAACAGAACTTTCTTTATCAGTGGACTTGGAGAGGTGCATGGGAGGAGATGAGAGAGAGAGAGAGAGGATGGGATTGGGAAGGGATGAGGGAGGGGGCTACAGCTAAGATACAAAGTGAATAAACTGTAATTTATAAAAAATAAATTAATTTAAAAATAAAGAAATTGGATTTAGAGATTTTTAACACATGTTATCTACTGCTGGTTTTATTATTAATATTTGCTTTCAAAAAACAGCAATATAGCAAAGCAGATATTAAGACTCACAACCAAGCCTTCGACAGAGGGCGGGAAATAAAAATAAAAATAGGGGAAGTTAGTAAGACTTGGGGAGAACAAGAGCTCCACAAAGACCAAACTGAGCAGGGCACAGGGGTTTTATACAAGACAGTTTTTCCAACCAAGGACCATGTATGGATATGGCATAGAACCCCCGCTCAGAAGTGGCCCATGGTAGCTCGGTGTCCAACTGAAGACCCTAGTAAGGGGAACAGGGAATGTTTCAGACATGAACTCGATGGCTGGCTCTTTGATCCTCCCCCATACATGCAGGGGAGTAACAGCCTGGCTAGATCCCAGGGGAGGTCATTGCAGCCAGCCCTGAGGAGACAGGATGAGCTGGGCTCAGATGGAAGGGGAGGAGATCCTCCCCTGTAGGTGGACTTGGAGTGGGCAGGGAGGAGATGAGGGAGGGATGGGGAGAGTGGGAGGGAAAGAGGGAGGGGGCTACACAGGGGATGCAAAGGACCTAACCTCTGATTGATATAAAAATAAAAAAAAGAATATCACATAAGAAAATTTCCATGAAGGAGGACCCAGGTGGGTATGATCAATGCTCATTTGGATGAACAAATGGGATGGACATTGAGTGGAGGAGAAAACAAGCAACAGGACAGGA
>CM053751.1:2931551-2986276 GCA_028658305.1 Pachyuromys duprasi
CCATCCCTGACCTCAAGCTGTACTACAGAGCAATAGTAATAAAAACTGCATGGTATTGGCCTAGAAACAGAATAGTGGATCAATGGAACGTAATAGAAGACCCAGAAATGAACCCACACACCTATGGAAACTTGATTTTTGACAAAGAAGCCAAAACCATTGAATGGAAAAAAGACAGCATCTTCAACAAATGGTGCTGGTCCAACTGGATATCTGTATGCAGAAAAATGAAAATATATCCATATTTATCACCTTGCACAAAGTTAAAGTCCAAGTGGATCAAAGACCTCAACATAAAACCAGACACACTAAACCAGTTAGAAGAAAAATTTGGAAAGACCCTAGAACCCATTGGCACAGGAGACTTCTTCCTGAATAGAACACCAACAGCACAGGCTCTAAGATCAACAATCAATAAGTGGGACCTCATGAAGCTGAAATGATTCTGTAAAGCGAAGGACACTGTCATCAGAACGAAACAACATCCAACAGACTGGGAAAGGATCATTACCAATCCTACTTCTGACAGAGGGCTAATATCCAGTATATATAAATAACTCAAGAAGTTAAAAAGCAAGAAACCGAATAATCCAATTAAAAATGGGGTGTGGAGCTAAAAAGAGAACTGACTGTAGAGGATTATAGAATGGCAGAAAAACACTTAAAGAAATGCTCAATGTCCTTAGCCATCAGGGAGATGCAAATCAAAATGACTCTGAGATTTCACCTTACACCCTCCAGAATAGCTAAGATCAAAAACTCTAGTGACAATGCATGCTGGAGAGGTTGTGGATGCAAAGTACCTAACCTGTGATTGAGATAAAAATAAATAAATTAAAAAATTTTTATATTATAAAAAAACAAAAACAAAAAAACAAAAAAAGTCACATATCTGAACATAGTAAAGGCAATATATAGCAAGCCTATAGCCAACATCAATCTAAATGGAGAGACATTAAATCAATTCTGCTGAAATCAGAGAGAAGACAAGGCTGGCCCATTCTCTCTGTGTCTCTTCAATAGTAAAGGAAATCAAGGGGATAAAAATTGGAAAGAAAAATCAAAGCATCACTGTTTGCATATGATGTGATAGTATATAGAAGTGACTCTGTAACTTTGCTAGGGAATTCCTATAACTGATAAATACCTTCAGCAAAGTAGCTAGATAGAAATTTAACTAAGACCAAAAAATTCAGTATCCTCCTGAATATAAAAGACAAATGGGCTGAGAGAGAAATTATGGAAACAACACACTTTTCAATAGACACACACACACACACAAAAAAGAAAGAAAAGAAAAACAAAACTTCAGGTCTCCAAAGAAAGAAACTGAAGAAGATATCCCATGCTTATGGGTAGATAGAATTAACAGTAAAAATGGTATCATACCAAAACCAGTCTACAGAGTCAATGCAATTCCTATCAAAATACCAAAATAATTTTAAAGACGTTGAAAGAATAATTCTTAATTTCATATGGGAAAAACAGAGTAGATAAAACAATCCTATACAATAAAAGAGCCCAAGTCACCCATGTTTTATGGAAAGTGCCTTTATCCAGTGAGTCTTCTTTCTTTCTCTGAGGATGACTATCCATGTTGACCATCATTAATTCTATAGCTTACCTGAAGACTAAGGGAAACATTTTTTCTCACAGGTGTCAATTTACTATGGTTACAAAGACATCCAAAATTCAAACTGCATATGGCACAATAACCTAAATTATAATCATGAATGAACAATTCATTAACAATTTACTAAATGGCCTTAGGTAACTATGACAACTGCTAATGACTCAGACAGCCTTCTTGATGTACATTGGAATGAGGTGTCAAATTATCCAGAAGTTTTCTTACAAAGATTAAATAGTCTTGATCTTTATATATGTGTTACTTTCTCACAGATAAAAACTATAAGACACAAATTAATTGAGTATTTTGACAGGAAAATATAGGAATATAAGGCCATTGAATATGATGTGGACAGAAAAGGTGATCTAGCACTACTTTACTTACTCATGTTGTTCTTAAAATCGTGTTCTCCATCAATGTTCACATACTGTGATCTTCAAGGAAGCTAAATAATATTGATACCAGAGACCATCTTCAGGTTTTCTATCTAATTGGTCTCAATCATGACCTGTAATTCAGGACTTCATACAGCTCAACTTTGGGCACTTTCCTCATACAAGAACAATACTTTTCATATGGCTTTGTTCTCTCTCTCTGTCTCTCTCTCTCTGTCTCTCTCTCTCTCTGTCTCTGTCTCTGTCTCTCTGTCTCTCTCTCTCGCTCTCTCTCTCGATAGTCTGTGAAAGTGTGAAAGATGAAATTCTGGATGCCCAAGAATTGCGCTCAAAAGCAGACCTGAAGATTGTTATGCTTTGAGTCTGAAATGCTCACCAAAGACCCACGTATCAATTTTGGTTCCCAGGTGTACTTACTGAGAGAAGTTGTGGCAATTGTAATAGGAAGGGACCAGCTAGAGTACATAGCCCTCAAATGCCATGTTTCCAGAGGTTTGGGCTTTTCCTTGGTTCCTAGTATCTTCCTTTCTTTTGCTGCATGCACTGTACTTTCTAAATGCTGATACTGACATACACAAAGTTTTCAGTAATTTCCTAATTACATGTATACTCCACCAGTAAGTTTCATATTTTGATGTACTTAGAATTTATGTCTTACTTATATCACAGTGTAGCTATCTTGGAAAAGATCAAGGAAATATTTTTATTTCTTTGCTCTTATAAGCTGATATACAAAAGATAAAATCCAAATAATATATTAATGTACCTAATTAATCTACTTTTATTCTGTGTTTGCTTTAAATTAAAACTTTCTTTCCACAATCTTCTAGACAGAAATCCAGAATATGAATTTTGGAATATTTTAAGCTTTCGTGCTCTGTTCAGCTCCCTTCCAGTGTAAATTTCAGTGTGTTTTTGTTTTCCTGAGTCTTCTCATCTCCATGGAGTCCTTACACCAGGTTAAGAAGTATGTACAATAAAGACCAAAAAGAAATGAGAAAAAAATGTGTGCTTTGATCAGTGCAAGGGAGTATCTTGAGCTTCCTGAAGCCAAATCTAAGGAAAGATGAAGAGATAATTGATGATCTATTGCTGATTTCCAGTGATAACGCAGGCTCTCAACCAGACCCACCATGGTTCAGCCTCCTCCTTAATCCTGAATTCTTAGTACACCTTGCTACATTTGTAGTAAACTCTGTAGAGAGATTTGGTTTGATTATGTCCCAGAAGGAAGGACAGAGGGCTGAGCAAAACTCCTGATTAACTGCACTGGGCTTGCTGTTCATATCTCTTGGGCAAGGAGAGCCACAGGCCAACAGGTGCTGCCCAGCTCTTGTTTTCAAAACAAGATAATTAAAAATGTTTACAAAATGGCCACTATGTGAGTTTATATCATCTTTGTATTGTACTCTAAAACAGTTTGTGACCTCTAACAAACCATTTTCAAAACATGAAACTTGAATATTAACATACTCTCTCTGCAAATGTCCAGTGCTGATATAATTCATACCTTATTTCTTGAAAGTGACAGAACAAACAAGCTCTTTATGGAATGTCCCTGTTCCTCCTGAGGACGGAGAATACAATTAGTCATGACGCTAACAATCTCACTTGTCTTTGTTACATTCTTTATATTAAAAATTGTATTACAAACGAACAAATTTTGATAATTTTGTGTTTTTTTTTCAAAGTGAAAATTGGTATAACAGAGGCCAATATAAGTTCCAGGAAACATCAGTAAGATACACAGACAGAAACTGACTGAAGCACACATTTGGCTTGTCTTATTGGGGTAAAATGAAAGAGTTTTTCTTGGAGAATAAAAAATGGGATTAAGTAAGAAAAATAATGGTCACTGAGAATAGCATTCAGGAAAGTCAAAATTAGAAAACACAAATATGTACTTTATTTTTTACTAGGTCTAAAACTCATTTGCCCTAGCAGTGATACTGCTGCAAGGAGAATCGCTATTCAAACAGGAGGAACAGTAAACAGGGGAAAACATGGTGCTTTGTCATCTCAACAACGGAATCTATGAAAGTTAGCATCTGACAGCTAAATTCGCATTTACAAATGAGTTCCAGTTTTACTACCTTTGAAAACATCCAACCATTTCCATAAGCAAATGAGAGAGGGGATGAAGAAGAAAGGGGAGAAGAGCACATAAGAGAGAAGAGGAGAGAAGAGATGAAGAGAGATGAGTTGAGACATGATATCCTGACCTGAGACTACACTAATTTATTGTTTGACTAACTGGCCATTTTGTTAAAAATTAGTGAGAGTAGAACTGTGTGTACCTTGATATTATTCAATATTTTCTACTTTATTGTTTAATTTTTCTAGACAGGGTCTCTTTATGCAGCTCTGGCTGGTCTATAACTCACAATGTAGACCAGGTTGATCTCTTCCTCACAGAGATCCACCTGTCTCTGCATCTTGAATGCTGGTATTAAAGCTGTGCCCAATTAACCAATGGATTATTTGGTTATTTAACCATTGTCTCAGGACAATGGATTAAAATTTGCTATTGCCTCATAAACATTTATACAACTTTATTAAAGTTCCATGTTCATCAAATCTCACTTGGTCAGTATAGAAACCCTTTTTCAAATGCCAGTAAGGAAAAAAAAGTGAAAGTCATTTTAGGTTCTATAATATACCAGATGAAATTACCTACACTAAATCACACACTGTATTTGGTTTTAAAAAGTACTTACTCTCCAAAATTCTTTTATTCGGTATTTCTATATCCTTCCCGAATTCAGCTCACAATTCCTGTGTTGTTTTCATTATTTCATTTAGCTATTTGTGTTCTGAAGGTCAGTTAGGAATTGCTTTGAGCCCTCTTCGAGTCCAGTCAGGTCTTTGGTTGCATCTTTTCTGAATCTTTTGAATAATTGATAATATTTATAACTGTTTTGTTGAATTTGGTGTTCTAAGGCTTGTCTAGGTAATTCTCACTAGAGAACATTTCTCTACTGGTTTTGGTGGGCATATTGTTTTGATCTTTCATATTGTTTGTGTTTTTGCAAGGAGACTAGGTTTGTGGATTTATTTCTTTGCTTGTGTGTCGGGCATATTCCAGCCTGCTCATGTTGAATGAAAGTTTAGTTCCGTTTTTGTTATGAGATAGTTCCCTTCAGGTCAGGTGGGAGGAATGAATATGGCACCCCTGTAGAGACATGGTGACAATTCATTGTAACTAGTGTGATAAGGAGGTCTTGAGAGTCATTTGAGAATGTTTAGGTAAAAACTGTGGAATTGTCCTGCTGTGGTTCCCACCTGGGTCTGGACTTGGAAAGGTAACACCTAGACAAGGGACTGGGAAGACTCTGAAAAGGCATGCCAATGTGGCTCAGTGTTGTGCTTGGGCCTGGACAATCATATAGGTCCAGGTACCTAGTTCTTCAGCCTTGCCAGGAGTTCATAGATGAGCTCCTTTCTGAGGCTGGACACAGAGCCTAGACTGGCAGTGCAAAGTGAATAATGAGAGTCCTGGCTCAGACGATGCAAAGTGGCTGAGGGATGCCACTCCTGATGGGATATCCACCTGGGGAGTCTTAGAGGAGGGGTGGTGACAACAGCTTAGGAGCTCTGAGTCCAGGCTTAATTTCAGCAGGAGAGGGTGAAGGCAGGGCTCATAGATAGGAGGGAATTGGGAGAAATTACTTGGGAGTAGGAAACTGAAGTAGACTCACCAACAGATTGCGATGTGGCTCTTTTTTGGGCCTTTTCTTTTCTTTATTTTTAAAATTTTTTCTTTAATTCAAATGTATTTACTTTATACCCCAAGGGTACCCCTCTCTTCTCTCCTCCCAGTTCTTTCTTTCCCTCCTTCCTGATTCCCTTCTCCCTTTCCCCCATCCCACTCCAGAGAAAGGGGAGCTTCCCTCCCACTTACCAACCCTCCTAGCACATCAAGTCACATCAGGATTGAGTATATCCTCATTCACAGAGGCCAAGCAAGGCAGCTGAGGTAGCCATTCCATTGGACCTGAGGTGGTCACGTGAGTGCAAGACATGCTGGCTCACTATTCTTGTTGTTTTCAGCAGACACCTTCTGTTTTGCTTGGTTAAGCCTCATTTTTTGTTTGGTTAAGTTTCTTGTTTTGCTTGGATATGATAACTTAGAAAGTCCCTTGTGGTATGTCTATTTCAGTGGCTTACTCTGTAATAAAGATGGCACTGTGATCAGAGCACTGTCTTGGTGTCCCTCTTCATGTTCTCTGTCTCTTTTAATTCCCAGATCCTTGTGCAGGCAGTTACTATTGGTGGTCGCAGGCTACTACAGGCAGCTTTTGAAGAGATATTTTGGTTGTGTATCAAAGGACAGAGATCTACAGTCAGTCTATGAAATAGAGTGTGTGCCTATAAAATGTTTTCAAGAGGTGAACACATGTAAAGGCGGCATTTGATGATTAAACCATGTGCATGAATGTGTGTGTGTATTCCTTTTGTTTTGGTCCAAGACAGTGTTTCTCTGTGTTGCCTCGGTTGTCTTGGACTTGCCTGTAGACAAACTGTCCTTGAACTCCCAGAGATCCTTCTGCCTCTCCTCCCCTAGTGCTGGGATCACAGGTGTGCACCACCGTGACTCGCTTGTGAGTGTACTTTTAAATATAGGGCTTTAAAAAATAATGAGTAGAAGAAACTCAGTATTTTATATTTTCTAACGTATCAGTTTTGAGGAACATGAAGAAAATCACTGCTATTTAAACTATAATGTGCCATTAATTTAGAGCCTTCCTTTGCTCCATGAAAATGTCTAGGAAAACAAACAAACAAACAAACCACTTTTTTTCCAGGTCCCTCCAGGCTTCAGGTTTTCATCTTCTTTTGATCACTTCCCCCCTGAGGGGGGTACAGGGTGCAGCCTTAGCAGGCCACAGAGGAAAACAATGAAGACAGATCTGATGAGACCTGCTAGACAGGGGGAGATGGAGGGGGAGGAGGACTTCACCTATCAGTGGACTGGGGAAAGGGCATGGTAGGAGAAGAGGGACAGAAGGCAGGATTGGGAGGGGAGGAGGAAGGGGGCTACAGCTGGGATGCAAAGTCAGTACACTGTAATAAATAAATAAAAAGAAGTTAAAAAACACTCTGAAATATGGTGCCCTCTGCTAGATGATCAGAAAATGGATGCTGAGCTTTGCTCAAATAGCAAATTGTCTTTGATCAAATAACAGTAGGACCTCGGTTTACCAATATCAAAGAAAGGGTAGGGAGTTGGGCAGAAACTGAAGGTGTTTGGGGAGGAAAAATATAACCAAAGGATACTGTATAAATTTAAAAAAAAATAAGAGTTTGGCTTGCCAGTTCTCTCAACTTCTTTTTTGAGGGTTATAGCACTATTGCAAATAATTTTCTTAGAAAAGAATTATTCCAGTTTATCCTCCTCATAGGTGTTTCCTGATCTCTTTGGTTGAAAAGAGTTGACAATAATTTAATGAGGCAAACAGACACAATTTAAAAGATCTTGTTTCACATGAGGAGACAAGCCAAGGACTTTAGAGGAGTGCTGTTTTACTACAGAGCACTGTAAAACAGGTGCCGGAAGTACCCCTGACTTGGTGTTGTACTGGGCAGTGACTTGTAGGATTGGACGCTGTGGCTGTGTCCATGGGACATGTTAGCCCTACAGTCGGTGATGAGCAGGCAGAGGGAAACAGCGAGAGCAGCACCACTGAAGTTCTGTTCTGCCACTTAACTTCACCAGTCATTGGTCTCCCCATCATTAACTTCCGGAGAGCATCTTTTGCTACTTACGGAATGTGGCAAGGGTATAGTCATATGAAGCACATTGACCGTCTTTGTGGGGGGAAAATTGCAGCGCATAAATTCATTTTAAATGAAGCCTTTTGTACTAGATGACTTGGCTAATCTACAGACCAAAGAAAAGGGACAATGAGTCAGCCACACAGGAGGCATGAGCCTACTGCCATTAGAAGCTGTTCAGTGTTTTTACACAGCATCTTACAAAACATGTATACCAAATATATACAATATACATATTTATATATGTGTTATATGTAATTATATAATATATATAAATATATATTTAAAGTAGGGTAAAGTTTTCTGCTTAAAATCCCCTGTATTTATAGCTAACCACGTGTGAAATAAGCAGGATGTTTTAAATTTTGAATATCAATAGGGTACATACAGAAGGCCTGTTAGGCTTGCATCATTTATTTTTAAATATTTTAAGACTTTAATCAAAACTACACTGAATGTTTTGTAATGCAAATTGAAATACTATATGAAAGAAGCAACTTATATGTTGAAGAGGACGTAAAAATTTGTTAATGTGCTTTGAAGTTGGGGTATCCCTATAATAGTAAACAGAAGCAGTGTATCCAGCACTTCAAACCTGCGTATTTAAACTAGCTGAGAAACAATTCAGCCCTTGAGTACTCATGGTCACAGTGGGAATAACATCATGATCTTGGCCAGTACTGGTCTTTAGGGATAGGTGCTGCTAGGAAACTAAAACATGAGACTTCCCAACCATTTGGGATGACCATCCTGAACAGAAAATAATAATAATAATAATAAACCCAGGTGGCATCACATATGAAAAAACATAGCGTAAAGCAGCTGGTCGGGGTTAAGCACACACCCAGACCCAAGGATAGCTTCCTGAAACCTACGTGAGGATTTTCCTCTCCCAAGTCCAGCATTTCCCTGGAGACGACAGTCTTAGAAACTTATTTAATTTCAATTACAAGACACACACACAAAAACCCCACTTTGGATTTAAAAATTGTTGTGTAATACAGAATATAAAAATAAAAAAATATTACTCAGAAGTAGATTTCTTCAAAAAGTGTACTTCTCATAGTATACATATATAGTATACTATATATATACTATACATATATATACTATATATATATATGTATACATATATATATACTATATATATACTAAATGTATACATATGTATATATATGTATGTAGTTTATACATATATATGTGTGTGTATATATATGTATATATATATGAGAAAACAATGCCATTGTCAAAGAAAAACTAATTCAAAGACACTGTACACCTTCCAAGGTTTTGCTTTTTGTTTATTGTTCTCCCTATTTATCTCCCTATTTTAAGACTATGTTCTCTGGCCTTTAAGTAGAAAAGGTTTACCTCAAAGTCCTTACATCTAATTTTAAAATTTATTTGCAAATTGCAAACTATTTACTCTCAGCTTCCACTTAGTTTCAGCACTAGTGTACCCAGGGCTTTGCGTGTTGTGAAACTGTGTAAAAACTGCTTGTCTTAAGTCTCCAAAAAATAGTGAATAATTCAGATAACTTAAACATTCTTTATTTGTACTAAGGAAAACTTTAACATTTTTCTTAATTAATGGAGGCCTTACCTTCTTTGCTTACTTGGGGAAAACATCAATTTTGTCTAAATAAATACGACTGCATCAATAATTAACTTGAGAGACTGCAAAGATGTCACAGATGAAAAAGAGTGTGCCACACCAAGATACCTGCCTTGGTAAATAAAATTCAGAGTGACCACGGAAGATACTGTGGTAAGTCTTTGACCCTTACACACTTACAAACACGCACTCACATGTCCTAACACTTGTACACACATGTACCTGTGTGCTGGAAGCCAAGAGCCACTTAGTGGAAAGTTAACCAACAGCTGCACTAGGACCTAAGGTCACGGGAACATCTGCTTGTTAAGCTTGGAGCATCCTGAGATATCTTAAGCAAACATCCTTGGTGTCTCTCTTAGTTAACATTCTTACGGTATCTTGCAGGTGCAGTATCTTGCACTTTAAAGCCATCCTGCCATGAAACTGTTCCACTATCCCCTGTACCATATCTCCTAAAGTAATAAATTACTTTGATGTCTGCCCCCCTTTCCTGCCTTCTCCCTGTAAGTTGTGCGTTTAAACCTAATAAACTGGGGCTGGATCAGATTTTATACTTGCCCTCCTTCTTCGTGTGTCTTTTCTCTCCATTGCTTTCGCCCCTCCTTAGGAACCCATTGAATCCCCTCGGGATCGGGCTTTCATGGCATTCGCAACTGTGACCACACATATTGGAACAGTCTCATACACACACACACACACACACACACACACAAGCACACACACCAAATTAATTTTGAGAATTAGTTTACTTATAATTACCTAGTCTATAAAATGATATTTTAGTTTTTGTGATTTAAATCTTTGTTTTTATTTGAATATACTCCCGTTGTCAGACACAAAATATACATGAATTTCCATAATCTAATTTATTGATTGCTGTCTGTGATAGGCCTAGTTTTATATCAGGCAAATGGTGAGTGCTATACTAATGTCCAGGCAATAAATGAGCTGTTGAATAAAGGATCTGTGATCAGAGAACTACAAATAATTTTTCTCAACATTCATTTTCATATTGTTCTACTTAACTTTCCATTCCTGCGGTAAAATACCCAAAGAGAGGAGACAACATAAAAGGAGCAAACGTTTATTTTTAACTTTAAATTTCAAAAGTTTCAATTCATGCTCGGCTGGCTGCATTGTTTTAGGCCTGGGCCAAGACAGGACATCATACATGTTGAACAGTGGCAGCACCAAGTTGCTTAGCTCATAGTGAGCAGGAAGCTGAAAGACAGAAGAACGAAGAACGGTAGGAGGGAATAATATACCCTTGTAGGTCACGTTCTCAGTGACCAATGCCATCTAATAAGCATAGCGGAGAGCCACCTGTACCAGTCTCTCTCTCTCTTTTTTAAAACTCTATTTGGGATGTTTCTGCCTCTACCTCTCCTCCACTAACACCCAAACCTTAAGTAGGAGTGAGAAAAGGTTAGTGGGAAGAGGGTCCCAGACCGCTTTACTTCTCCCTGCTAGTTAGAGTCTCAGGTTCTTTCAGGGCTCTATACGAATCTCTGTCGACCACAGACGCAGCTAGCAGGCTCCTGCAATCCACTCCTCTTTCTTTCTGCCTGTCTTCTCCAAACTGCCACACCATCTCTGGTCTCTCCAAACTGCTACACACCACACAGGCCAACACTGAACGCCAATTCTTCTCTTTCTCACTCTCATATTTATACCCTCAGAGTCCTAGACCATGTGCCTCTCCTTGCGGCACTTGGAAGGCCTTTACCAGCTGGCAAAGATTAAGCCCCACAGTTCACAATTAATAGATGTGGACAAACTATAGCCCAACACCCCACACCTGGGATTAAAACAAAATCATTTTCACGTAATATACAAAGAAACCGAAACTTACATTACAAACAAGGCCTCACCCTCTAGACTTTCTCCCAATTTCTAGTAAAGCCATCAACTGCTACCCAAGCCATTGATTATATATATATCCCACAGATCACCTTTAAGATCTAAACCATAGCATTTGCTACTACTACTACTAAAAACACAAAAAAGAAAAAATGGATAAACCAATAGGCAATATAAGAATCCCCTGTAAGGAGGAGGTCCTCCCCTATCAGTGGACTTGGAAAGAGGTAGGGAGGAGATGAGGGAGGCAGGGGGGGATTGGGAGGGAACGAGGGAGCAGGGTACAGCTGGGATACAAAGTAAATAACCTGTAACTAATATTAAAAAATAAAAATTAAAAAAATCCCCTGTGAATTCAGAAGCAGGGAGGCCCCTGCTGTCACAGAACTCTGCTTCATCGTTCCATTTTAAAGTGGAGAACACAAGTGTTTTCAGTGGTCAGCATATGGGACTTGCCCCACACCACAAAGTACTTCCTGCCTATCCTATCATCTCTCAAAGTAACAATATTTACAAAGAAGTTTACTTCATTTCACTTAACTATCTCTTTGTCTTTTTCTACCCCTTAATCATAAACTTGCATTTAAAAAGATTCAAAATGAAGTAAAATGCCCAAATAACTGTGAAGTTAAAATTTTTTACTTGGAATCCTTGTTGATTCATATGGACCTTTCCTCACATTTAGACACTAGATGGAGACACTTGCTTTCACTGGTTTTAGAAAAACTGAGACAGTGCCAAACTATTTTCCAAAATAGCTATATGGCTTTTTACCTTCAACATGGACATTTAGAAGACTTCATTTACACCCTCTTTTACACTTTCATTTAGAAGACTTAATTTATAACCTCATGAGTAGCTTTGCTACTCATTTATTTTAACCTTTCTTATAACTATGTGCTTATATGTCACTGTAGATATTATTTATTTTGTGTGTATGTTTGAGAATATGTGCCAGTTTGTGTGGATAAGTGCATTTATGTATGCAGGTAGATGTTCCCAAGCATGTGGAGGTCAAAGGTCAAAAATGTATCTCTTTAATCACTCTTCACCTTTGTTTTTTGAGACAGGGCGTCTTGCCCTGCCTCACTCCCAACCCCCCACTCCACCGTCACCAGTGCCATCCAGGGCTGTGGAATTCAGCCATAGCTGGCTTTTTTCTTGCTGAGGAGAGCAACTCAGCTCCCCACACTTGCATAGCAGGTGGTTTTTCAAATGGGACATCTCTCTAGACCACGACTGTAGTTTTGGCCTTTTCTTCATGACTAATGATGGTGACATGACCTGTTTTCAAATATACTTCTTCACTCAGTTTATATTGTCTTTGCCAAACTACCTGTCTAGATGTTTTATTATTTTTAATTTGTTTCTCAATGTCAAGTTGTACAAGTTCTTTATACAAATTCCAGTCTGTTATACTTATCCAAGAAAAAGAAAACAAATGTCTGCACAAAGATCAATATGTCCAAGTTCATTACAGTTTTTTTTTTTTTTAATATGCGCCCAAACTGAAACCTGCACTTCACCTGGAGAGCAGACCAACTCACAGCGTGGAATAGTAACATTAGTGGAAAGAACAGAACTGTAAAGAACAGGTTGACTTTTCAACATACAAAGCTGAGTGAAAGAAATCAGACACAAAAGACAACACACTGCAAGATTTTCTTGATATTCTTGAAAAATATACAGAGACTTCAGAAGTTTGACTAGGTATAGGGAGAAGAGACTGAACAGATCAAGGCACAGATAAATATTGGAGGAAGAGTAAATTATCCTATAGCTGTTTCATAACAGTTAAGGAATGTTACATATCCTACCTAGTTTACATCAACTTGAGCTATATGGAAAAAGGAATATCAATTGGAAAAATGCTTCATCAAATGCCTGTAAGCTAGTATGTCATGCCTTTTCTTAATGATTGTTATAGCAGGGCCACACTGTGGGGGAAAAGGGAGTATCAATACAGGATGGGTGGTATTAGGTGCTAAAGAAAGCAAACTGAGCAGTCTATGAGGAGCAAGCCAATCCTTCATGGCTTTTGTTTTATTTCCTTCCTACAGGCTCCTGCCTTGAGTTCCTGCCTTGAGCTCCTAATGATGGACTGGAACCTACAAGCCAAATAGAATTCTTTCTTGTTGCTTCTGGTCACAGTGTTTTTATCATAGAATCAGTCATCAATTGGTTAATTCTAATAAACCATCAAACAGTTGGTTTATTAGAAATAATTAGTTATAAATCTAAAATGGCTGACTTTGTTCAAGCTCATTGAATTATTATAGCACTTTTAATAATTTCATATTGAATGCTTTAATATTAAAATAACTCGACATACAGAAACTTTATTTTTGTCTTTCTTGGTGTGTTTTAAGGATGTGGATTGGTAAGATTTTTCCAATGAAATTGTAGGCATGAAAACCTCAGTTGCATGAAAGTGCCAGGGATCATTTTTGTTTTTGTAATGAGTAGTTGAAACAAAGGCTGGGAAATAACATGTTGATGTGCAGAAAGCAAGTACCCCGACAAGTGTCACATTTCATCATGGCACTCCTTTCTCACTTCCTGCCTCTGGGCCAAGATCAAGTAAAGCATAAATAGATACTGTCTCTCCTTTATATATAGATGAATAGCATTTTATTATTAAATATTAAAGAAAGACAGACTTCCTTAGAAGAACATTCAAAGCTATAATATATTCATGAGCATATACAAACATGTATAACTTACATGTTCTGTGTAAGCCATGTAAATATAAATCTATACTCAGATGTTACTTAATATAGTTCTAATCTTACTGTTATGACTCAGTATTAAGAAAAATTCTCTTTTGAATGTGCTAGATAGAAATTTGCACCTATATTTTATGTAGAGCAACTAGATGTAGAGTTTTTAAAACTATGACACACAGTAGATGTGAAATCAAATTTTTATTTTTGGCAATCAGAAATTTTGCTGTAAGACTGTGACTCCTAATAATGTCAGAAGCTATATCCATAAAGTCTCATCAACATGACTGTCTGAACATGGGATTAACAAGGACACCAATAGTAGATGTGTGAAAGTAGAGAGGAAATAAAAAGCCTGTAAGGCTTCAAAAATCTACACAAAAACTACAGACAACTAACGAATGTTGAGTGTGGGAGAAATAGTCATATCCTGAGATGAGCATAGCAAGTGGTTATAGATTACTAAATGTTCAGTTCTGAAAGCGTCTGTATGTGAAGCATTATACAGACTGAGAATGTTATATTTAGAATGTTTATTATACATACATATGCAATATACATGAATATGAAAGAGAACAAGTTGGGTTATATATTTACATGATAAAGGAAGAAAAAGAAAGAGAGAAATGATATGATTACATTATAACCTAAAAATTAAATAATTAACAAACAATGGCTAGATAAAAAAAAACCTAAAACTAGGAAAGCCAGCACTACAGATATAAACTTTGTTTCAAAAAACAAAAACAAAACAGGAAGAGCCAACTGGAGATAATTATTTTTACAGGCCCAGTAAGACTGTTAAGCAGTGAAGGTGACTTTGTCCTAGAGTAAGTCTAGTATTTATAACACTAGCTCAAGGAAACATTTGTTTCTAGAGTTTTCATGTTATTATTAGCCAAAAAAACATAATATAAAAGTTTTTGACAATCAGACCATGAAGGCATATTAGGAAAATCATTTTTGGAATGACAAAAGAAATTTTACTTTTCACTTTGAAATTTTACTTTCAAATTATCTGGAAATAAATATCATGAAGGGCTGGTCCTGTAGATCCAAAGCTGCATGATCTTTATGGCACAGGGAAACAAGGGGTTACCTGAGAGGGGCCCCTGTGAGATCCAGGACAGATAGTGCAGCAACCAGGCGCCTTGAAACAAAGCAAGGAATCACAGCAGTAAATGCTAGCAAGCAGAGAGGTGTGGGCACAAGGATATACTGTGGGGACACACTGGGACACTGCAGCCTCTGCAACAAGATTCTTGTCTTTTTGTTGTTGTTGTTGTTTGTTTTGTTTTTATTTTGTTTTGTTTGTTTTTCCTTTTGGGACAGAGGTTGCAAGGGGAGAGGGCAGATATGAAGCGATAAGGAGATTAATGGGATTGGAGAGCATGATGTGAAATTCACAAACAATAAAAAGTTAAGAAATTTTCATTTAGGGCTGAGCAGGTCATCACACTCACTGACAAGTCTAAGGCGCTGAGTTCATTTCTCTCCCCAGTCCCCAGTGGAGAGAGGAGAACTGACTCCGACTTCTGTAGCATTGCTGAGGCATGCTACCCCTCCCTCAACACACAAAACACATAAGTATAATACAATTTTTCTTTGTTTTAAAGATTTGCTAATGAGCATTTAGTAATACTTAGGTCTTACACACTATTTTTTGGTAGGAATTTCCAATACAATTGTTTTGTTAGAGGAGAGGGAGGGTTGGTTTCTTGGGATGCACTTGTTTTGAAGCTTCTGCCCTAGTCACTTCACATATGGAACTATTTATTATTTACAGCCCAGCTCAAATTTCATGTCTACAAACAGCCTTTGCCTTCAAGAAGTCTCTTTAGTACTGTGTTCTGTTTTATTTTACATCTGGGCTCTGGACTATTTTTCAATGAATTACCCATATGTTATTCATTTTAATCTCATGCCAATGAGCTCTATGACTACAGAAACTATGCCTCTTATATCTATTGCTATATCTCCAGCATATAAAGTAATTCCTGTCACACAATAGACACTCAGCAAGTGCTTTTCAATTTATGCATCTCATTCATGACCTCTTTAATTAGAGAGAAAAAAGGAAAGAATGCTAATAATCAATTGAACATTTTAATATGAATGTATGTCAAATTTTAACTCAAATTGTTTGAGTTGCTGGAGACTATAGAGGGAGACATGCATATACACACATACACACAATTTAGAAAATCTTTATCTACCACAGTGTACAAACCACTGCAAACATATGAAATGTGTATTTAAAAAATAAACTACACTACATGGACAAGTTATTAATAATCTTTATATTTTTTGAGAAAATTTCATGCCTTGTACGTGCACACACTCATATGGTGATAAAAACTGAAGCTAAACACTGGGCTTTGGTGATGCGCACCTTAAATCCCAGCACTTGGGAGGCAGAGGCAGATCTCTGTGAGATAAAGATAAGTCTAGTCTACAAAATGAGTTCCAGGGCTGCTAGGACTGTTAGTTACAGGGAGAAACCCCTGTCTTGAAAATTTGACAAAAAGCAAGGAGGAGGAGGAAGGAGAAGAGGCAACAGTATCAGAGGTGGTAGTGACTAAATAATTAAACATGCGGGCTAGTTAAAAACAACCAGTCTTCTGATACCTGAGGTATAGCACAAATTGGGCCTATGAAAGAAGAACTCATTGATCTCCAGAGCTGCGATTTCTTTGATAGACCTCTGGTATTTGCTGCCTGCTCCCTTGTCTTTTTTTTTTTTTTTAAGTTTTTGTGTGTTTTAATCTGTATTCTTTGAAATGCTTCCCATGTGCATGCCACAGTGTATCTTTTAAAAATGTATTTATATATTCACTTTACATTCTAAATGTAACACCCTTCCATCCCCTTTTCTCGGTTTGACCTTCACTACCTTTTCTCCTTAAATCCCCTTCCCTACTCCTCAGAAAATGGGAGCCTCCCACAACTAACACCAGTACATCAAGTCACGTCAGGACTGAGCCCACATTCTCTTCCTCTGTGGCCAGGAGAAAAGATCAAAAAACATGCAACAGAGTCCTTCTCAGAGATAACCTCCACTTCCCTTTCTAGGGGACCCACATGAAGACTAGTTACCCATCAGGTACATATGTGTAGGGGGTCTAGGTCGGGTCATTGCAAAGTCCTTGGCTGGTGCTTCAGTCTTCATAAGCTCAGATGGGCCCAGGTTAGTTGGCTCTGTTGGTCTTCTTGTACAGTTCCTGTCCCCTCTAGGTCCTTCTGTCCTTCCCCCAACTCTTCTACAAGGTTCCCTGTACTCTGCCCAGTGTTTACATGTGAGTCTGGGCATCTGTTTCAATCCGTTGATTGGAGCCTGTGCTGTTGATGTTCTGTTCAGAAAGTGTCAATGAGTTCCGAGGTCTTCCCCACTTTTTCTTCTAACCGATTTAGTGTATCTGGTTTTATGTTGAGGTCTTTGGTCCACTTGGACTTCAATTTTGTGCAGGGTGATAAATATGGATCTATTTTCATTTTTCTGCATGTATACATCCAGGTGGAGCAGCACCATTTGTTGAAGATGCTGTCTTTTTTCCATTGGATGGATTAGGCTTCTTTAACAAAAATCAAGTATCCATAGGTGTGTGGGTTTATTTCTGGTTTTCTATTTGGTTCCATTGATCCTCCATTCTGCTTCTCTGCTAATACCATGCAGTTTTTATTACTATTGCTCTGTAGTACAGCTTGAGATCAGGGATGGAGATGCCTCCAGACTATCTGTTGTTACACAGGATTGTTTTGGAATTCTGGGTTTTTTGTTTCTCTATGTGAAGTTCATGTTTTTTTTTTCCTCAAGGTGTATAAAGAATTGTGTTGGTGTTTTGATGGGAATTGCATGGAATTTGTAGATTGCTTTTGGCAGAATGGCCATTTTCACTATGTTAATCCTACCAACCCATGAGCATGGGAGATCTTTCCATCTTCTGATATCTTCTTCAATTTCTTTCTTCAAAGACTTGAAGTTTTTCTTAAACAGGTCTTTCACTTGCTTGGTTAGAGTCACACCAAGTTGTTTTATGTTATTAGTGGCTATTATGAAGGGTGTTGTTTCTCTGATTTCTTTCTTGGCCCTTTTGTCTTTGGTATACAGGAGGACTTCTGATTTGTTTGAGTTAATTTTTTTTATCCAGCCACTTTGTTGAAGGTGTTTATCAGCTGAAGGAGTTCTCTGGTTGAATTTTTGGGGTCGCTCATATGTACTGTCATATCGTCTGCAAATAGTGAAACTTTGACCTCTTCCTTTCCAATTTGTATCCTCTTGATCTTCTTTAGTTTTCTTATTGTTCTAGTTAAGACTTTAAGCACTATATTGAAGAAATATGGAGAGAGTGGGCAGCCTTGCCTAGTCCCTGATTTCAGTGAGACTTATTTGAGTTTCTCTCCATTGAGTTTGATGTTGGCTATAGGCTTGCTGTATATTGCCTTTACTATGTTTAGGTATGTGCCTTGTATACCCGATCTCTCCAAGACTTTAAACATGAATGGGTGTTGGATTTGTCAAATGCTTTTTTGGCATCTAAGGAAATGATAATATGGTTTTTCTCCTTCAGTTTGTTTATGTGGTGGGTTACATTGATGGATTTCAGTATATTGAATTACCCTTGCCTGCCTGGGATGAAGTCTACTTGGTCATGGAGGACGATATCTTTCAAGTCTTCCTGGATTCGGTTTGCCAGTATTTTATTGAGTATTTTTGCATCAATGTTCATTAGAGAGATAGACCTGAAGTTCTCTTTTTTTGGTAGGTCTTTGTATGATTTAGGTATCAAGGTGACTGTGGCTTCATAGAATGAGTTTGGTAATGCTCCTTCTGTTTCTATTTTGTGGAATAGTCTGAGGAGGATTGAGGTTAGCACTTCTTTGAAAGTCTGGTAGAATTCAAGCAGGGAATTTTTGTTTGAAGTTTTTATGGGTAGGCTCATGTTCCCCTCCCTCCACCAGGAGTCCTATCTGATTAGAGGGTGGCCTCTTCATTCTCTACACCCTCCATACTTGGGGTGTCACCTAGAGCCACCCCTATATACTCCCAGGAGCCTTGAAACTGAATAGCTTCTGTAAGACAAAGGACACTGTGAGCAGAATAAAACTGCTGCCTGTAGACTGGGAGAAGATCTTCACCAGCCCTGCTATTGACAAAGGGCAATATACAAAACATATACAGAACTCAAGAAATTTAACACCAACAGACCAAATAACTCAATTTTAAAATGGGATATAGAGCTTTTTTGCCCTTTATTCTGAAGGTCTTATGAGGCTTTGTTCCTAGGAGCAGGCGCAGAGACATACCCATGTTTCTGGGTATGTAAATGGCTCCGTCACACTTAAGCATCCATTGGGCATCCACCTGGCAGAAGCCATGCTGTAACCTCGGAACTATGCATAAATGTTTTCTGAATGGAGCTCCTTATAGCAAGGTCCTTTTGAGCTTCCCATCCATCTGGCATGGACTTGTGGAAGAGATGCTGAGATAACCTGAGCTGGTACTAGGGGGCATATGAACTTCAACCCCTTCTAGCTTTAACTATATTTAGTCTTACAGTAATCCTTAGTTTTGTTCTGTGAGTTGTGATTGTGGCTGAGTTTACTGGGAACAAAAACTCCTCATATGAGTATTTGATTAGTTTTCTAAAGTTTATATGAGAAAATCAATCCTCTTTGCAATCTGCCACAGAAACCAATTCCTCTGGTTGCCCCTGGCTGCCTCTGCAGTCATCTTGAGTCAGCAGGAGGAACTCATTAAGGTTAATGATTATTGCTTACTTAACTGATCAAAGAAAAAAAGATATAACTATATTTCAAGAAGTTAGGAGGTGGTTTTGTAAAAGATGACATCAAGAACTTATAGAACATATAAGGAAGAAATAAAGGCCATAAAAGGTCAGACATCCCTCTAATGCCAGAAAATCAACAGAAGAAACTAAATCTCCCATTCCTCTTGAGGGCAAAAGTACAAGTAGAAATTGCCAGGAAAAATTGAAACTTGGCCCCAACAGTTAAGAGTTAGGTATTAACCATTATCATTCTGAGAAAATATAATGAATAGGACCACAACTACTGCTCATACAAAAGTTATATGTAGACCATACAAATTATATTTATACCCCCCAAATATTACTCTAGGTAGGGTATTATAGTCTCTGCTCACTGAAAAAATAAAAACTGCATACTACTAAAGACTAACCATGGATCTTGAATATCTCTTGTTTCTGTAACTACATTTACGCTATTAGCCCGCGCACAGTACAAACAGGATCTCCCTGGCTAGATATAATCATTCAGCTTGCAATATAAAATTCATGATTAGATATAAAGTAAAGGTCAATTAATGCTTAGATATGGGGTACAGGTCAGTTAATGATGAGAAGGGAGTGTGGAAGAGGAAAAGAAACCAAAATGGTAAATGTTAATGATTCTTGGGAAATGATTAAAGAGAAATGAATTGAAAATGCTCATGGCATGAATGCTTTGGAACTTGTATGAATAAAGATGGCTCAAGCTATTCATGTTTGAAAGACAGCTGGTGGTCAAACTTCTTAGTTTTGTTGACTCCACACACATCCTTCCTGCAGTCCAGAACCCAACTGGAGCTGGATTCCGGCATATAGCCATCTCATTACTGCATAAAGAACAGTTAGCTCAGTTCTTCTGTCCTTATTTTTCAGAGCTGAGCAGCATGTCTTTTTGGAGAAGAGCATAAAAGCTTCCTACTTCATCCCAAGGCAAGAGAATTTATCCTCTCTCTCTTACATAAACCTAACTGGGCTATGCTCTAGCAGCACACATTTGACCCATGGGTTGCAGAAATTGACTAAAGAACTCTGGACATCTTGCCAAAGTGTAATGGGATGGGTCTTCTAAGACAATACCATGTCTCATGAAAAATATATAAATAGAAAAACGAGTTTAATCAAAGGATAAGAATATAAATCCATGACTACATCTTGTTAGTGATTTTAAGTTAAGCAAGCTATCTTTCTTAATCTGCCCATGATATGAAAATAAAAGGTATATATCTAAAGTCATGGCAAATGTCCCAGAACTAGGTGGTTAAATTGTTACAAGTTGGAACGGTTGAATGCCACGTGATCTCCTGTTCTCACAGCTGTATTACATGTCCCTTCTCTTATTTGATATGCATTAGCTTCTGTTTTCTTAAAAGCCTTTGGAATGGAAGCTTTGAGAGAATCTGTGCTGTATTTTGCTCTTTATTATTATTTGTTATTCTATGTTTAAAGCAGTCCTTAGAACAAAAACGACCTTAATAAACTTCTTAAAAATCATTTTTGGCTTCATGTATTTTAGAAGGAGAGGAGGGTTATTATTCAGAGGGATATGGAGAGATTACGGGATGACTGTAGGTTCAAAACATGACTTTACTAGTGTAAATATATGTAAATGTTGCTTTTATTTCCTCAGATGAGGGGGTGAGATGATAGCCCTATCCAAGCTTTACTAATACATAGCTTGGACTGAGTCCAGAGCATTTCCATCAATCTATGGGTCTAGGCCTGAAAGCTTCTAGAGTCCATACAATCTAATCTTCTGCAAACCTCAGCCTGGTAGGCTTCAGCCTTTAGCCACTGTCTGCTAACCTGTGCCTAGAATATTTCAGCCTCTGAGAATTACTGTTGAATATGCTCACTCTTTCTTGTTCTTTTTGTACTCTGGCTGATTCAACTCAGCAGTTCTGACTCAAAACTCCTGTCCAAGCTGACTGATACCAACTGGCTTCTCTCTTCTTCTCCTGAATTGCTCTGTTTCTAAACTCCATGAATTCAACTGAACTAAACTGCACAGACTCAACTGAACTGAACTGCTCTCCACTAGACTGTACTGAACTACCTGTAACTCAAGTTGTACTGTCTTCTCTATTAATCTCTGTACTGTACTCAGCTCTACTCCTTTCTCTACTGTACTGTCTTTTCTATCCTCTCTCTTTACTGTAATGTACTCTACTTACTGTCTTTCCATACCATACTGATCTTAAATAGCTTCTCTTCCCTGTCTGTTCTCCCGAGAGTTTTGTGTATCTTATTTCTGACTCATTCTGTCAAATCTTTCTCTGATTTGTCACTTTGTCTATTCCTCAATTAAAAGTCATTGTTTAGGATTAACTATGTGTACTGACAGCATTTCTATTTTCAAGTCAGAGGGATTAAAGGTTTGTGGTGTGTCTGCATTTTAGCTGTATCATACAGACTCAGAAGGTCTTTGAATGTGATCCTTTACCAGACAGCCATAATGGTGGATTAAAATTCCTCTACAAACAAAGAATTTCTAACTGCTAGGCCACTCCAAAGACTTACTAGACTATTAAACAGCATGTAAAATCATCCTAGCTTGAAAATAGATCTTGATGATTTCAGTTTCTTTGCTCTTCATTGCCATTGGGCACTAATTTTATGACTGGAGATGCTGACTTCTCTTGAAGGTTCTATAGTACAGGTCTGTCACACTCGCAGAAAAGAGGAGGTACTTTCAGAGTTGCATTTATTTTAAGAGTAAAATTGTGGGTGGGGATACAGAGATGGTCTAGACAGTAAGACATTTGTCATCAAGCCTACAGACCTGAGTTTGGTCATTGAATTTGCACAGTAGCAGGGTAGAAGTGACTTCCAAAAGTCACCTTCTGAACTCCACGTATGTACACACCAAAATGCCCTTGTACATAAATACATAAAATGAATAAAATACTTAAAAGGGAATAAAGGGAAGTAACAGGTAAAGAGACTTCTGGAGAATACAGTTTTTCTTTAAATTTCATTGTTGACAGAGATATGCAGAATGATAAAAAAAAAATCCCAACACCATTTCATAGCAGAGAGCCATCTTTCTGCAAACCAACAGGAAATCCACAAAGGGCCTTATCCAGTTGAAAAAAGACAGAGCTCTTGGCTCTTAATCTCTAAAAAAGTTTTATTTACCACATGGCATCCTATGATATCTGTCTAGAAAGCAGATAAATCCAGACATAGACATTGAGAGCTTTGATGCTCTCTTTGACAAAATGGACACACATCTGAAGTAAGAATTTTGGTTGTTAAAAAATAGAAATGTATGGAAATATGATTTTGTTTTAATCCCAGGTGTGGGATATGGGGCTGCTTCAGATTGTGTACAGCAGCTGACTATGATTTACCTCATGTTCTAGCAGTGGTGTGATTTTGCCAGATGAAGATAGTTTACATTTGAAATCCTGGGGACTCTTCTGATAAATGCTAGAGCCCTCAGAGGTGGTAGCTATTGCTTCTGCTGCTGTTTCTGGTTCCTGGTTGTCTCTACTTGCTAGATTGTTGGTTGCTGATTGGAGATGCCTTGATGATGAAGTTCAAAAATTTCCAAGACACTCTATGCTCCTAGTCAAGAGGAAGTAGTTTAACAATATCAGTACCCCTTTATTTCCCTCTACTCTTATTTCTTTTACCTAGTCTTTAGGGTTTGGAAGGGATAACAGTGATATAGGGAGGTAAGAAAAAGAACCAAATAAATAGACAAAAAGACCATCTACAAGTGACGCCCAATGTGGGCTAGGCAGAATGGGAAGTCTGGTTTCTAATGCCACAAAGGAAATGGCAGGAGATGAAGGGACAAATATTTTGTTTCAGGACATCAGCAAAAGGCTTATTGTAGTTTCTGTTGCTAGGATTTTCCCCTGTTTTGATTCTAGAGATAATTTTATCTTTTTTTCTTTTCCTATATTCAGGTTCAAACTGAACAGTTTGAAAAATTGCAGGTGAAAATGAAACAATCTGACAAACAAAAAAAGATAGAATGGGAAAAGAAAAAATGTCACTCTATTTTACTTGAAAGTTGGCTGTAAAACTGGGAACAAATGTGAGTAAAAGTGGAGGAACTTGGGAACAAAGTAGTGCTGGAAAAGAGAGAAGAAAAGGGCTCAGACCTGGCAACTGGGCAAGAAAAAAGGAGCTTCCTCCAGGATGAAAGAGGAAAGTAAACCTGGCTAGAAGGTAGATTGTGGATCTTCCTGTCGACAAACTATGAATTTCAATTCGCCATAGTCCTTGGGCAGGGTAAGGAGCAGGGTGTCTAGCTGGAAGAAGGAGGCCTCGCAAAGCTACTGGATTAAAGAAAAACAGCCTGTTTTGAAAGAAAGGGTTAATCTTGAACCAACTTTGCCACCAGAGAAGGAGTAGCCTGGGATTCCAAAACCACCATGGGTTTTCCCTGTAACAGTACAGCACATCCTGCTAAAAGTGAGGATCATGATTATGATGAGATAGTATAGCATCATATAGAAATGATACATCTGTACATCTGCTACGAACATGGTTGAACAAATGTCCTTTTTGTGTACTTGAGCAACTTTTGTATTTATGCCCAGGAGTGGTCTAGCTGGATCTTGAGGTAACACTATTCTTAATTGTCTGAGAAAGCACCTTTATTTGTAATAACCAGAACCTGGAGACAACCCATATGTCCCTTAGATGAGGAATGGATACAGAAATTGTGGTACTTTTACACAATGGAATGCTACGCAACAATTAAAATCAAGGAAATCATGAAAGTTGCAGGCAAATGGTGGGATCTAGCAAAGATCATCCTGAGTGATGTATCCCAAAAGCAGAAAGACACACATGGTATATACTCACTTACACAGACATATAAGATAGGATAAACATACTGATATCTGTACACCTAAAGAAGATAAACAAGAAAGAGGACCTGGGGTAAGATGACCAATCCTCACTTAGAAAGACAAATTGGGGGGGGGGGGCATTGGAAATAGGAGAAAATGAGTAACAGGACAGAAGCCTACCACAGAGGGCCTCTGAAAGACTCTACCTAGCAGTGTATCAAAGTAGATACTGAGACTCATAACCAAACCTTGGGTAGAGTGCAGGGAATCATATGAAAGAAGGGGGAGTTAATATGATCTTCAGAAGACAGGAGCTCCACAAGGACCAAATATATCTGGGCACTGGGGTCTTTTCTGAGACTGTTTCTCCAACCAAGGACCATGTATGGATATAACCTAGAACCCCTGCTCAGATGTAGCCCATGGTAGCTCAGTATTCAAGTGGGTACTCTATTAAGAGGAACAGGGACTATTTCTGACATGAACTCAATGGTGGGCCTTTTGACCTCCGCCCCCGAGGGAGGAGCCCTGCCAGGCCACAGAGGAGGACTTTGAAGCCAGTCCTGAAGGAACCTGATAAACCAGGGTCAGATGAAAGGGTAGGAGGACCTCCCATATCAGTGGACTTGGAAAGGGGCAGGGAGTAGATCAAGGAGGACGGGTGGGATTGGGAGGGGAGTGAGGGAGCGGGATACAGCAGGGATACAAAGTTAATAAACTGTAACTAATAGTAAAAAAATAAATTAAAAAAGAAATGGTACATCTGAGGTATTTAAAAGAAGTCCTGATATCCTACAGAATGCATTCCACATATGCAAATCAAATATTAAGTAACTGTGGTACCCTAAATAGGATTATTACCAAGATTTGATGGGTCTGGTAACAGCTGTGCTAGACACCAGGCAGCAGTATAATGGTTAATGTGATAGAGAGAGGAAGCTGTGAAAATTGAAGAGTGAAACAATGTAAGAGGAATGAATATTGTCAAAGATAGTTGCTCCACAAAGGACAGTACTGTGATTTATAAGAACAGATTCAATTTGATGATGCTGTCATAGAACAATGTCACTTGGCAGCTTTAAGAGCTTGAAATAAATTTAGAGAGCCTGTGAATAGGTCCACCTCATTTATTAAGATTGTACAAGGCTCTGGGGAAGCTTTTACAGATATTTTTTGAAATATTGGTTTCAGCTATGAACAAAGCCATGTCAGACCCTGACATGACACATTTGAGAATGTGAATACTGAATGTAAAAGATTATTAGACCATTAAAGACCTAAGCAGCACCAATGGACTAGTGAATGAAGAACCGATACAGATTCTCATGAATATCATAGGACAAGCTATTGCTAAAGGTCTCTGATAACAAAATGTCTTCAATTGCATAAAATTTGTATAAAATCGCATAAAATTTGGTTATTTACAAAGAAATCATGCCCAAGCATAAAAATCTAAAAACCTTAAATTTCCAAGTGCCCAAGACATTAATTGTGAGAATTATGGTACTTCCCATTAGAGACATATACAAGCAATTTCTCACAGCAACAGGTTTTCAAAAGCAGCCAGATTTCCTGGGTTTGCAGAGATTGTGGCAACAGAGGCCATTGGACTAATTTATGCAGGTTTAAGTGGGATATCCAAGGCAATTTCTTGCCCTTGGGAAAAGAAAAGGGGAGCCTGGCAGCCTGTGGTCATGCAGCAAAAGATAAAAGCCACTTCCCTCTTGACAACCAAGAAATAACAAGCAGGCAGAAAAACTTCAACTAAGTATTGCCAATCTCATGAACACTACTGTAGAAAGTGCTTCTCTAGACTCAGCCACAGATAAATATCTTACCCTATTACCAAAGATTAAATGTTACAAAATAATCACTGGAGTTTAGGGATTCACTCCTCCGCCCCCCCCCCCCCACTCCAGGGACTGTAGGAATGATCTTGCAGAGGAGTGGATTAACTTCTCAAAGATTTATTGTGCATCCAGAAAATATAGATAGGCATTTCAAAGGAGAAATTAAAATTATGACCTAGGTTAAAAAAAAGAGAGAATGAGAAAGAGATGCAAATTAACACAAGTGATAGGATTGTGCAGCTGCTGTTTTTTTTCATACAATAAATGAAAAGCCACTCAAGTAAAAATAACAGTTGGCTTGGGAAATACTGGAAAATGTGTGTTCTGGTAAACAGTGGTTAATGAACAAAGGCCTAATTAAAATTACATGTAAATGATGGTGAAATAGCAGGTTTAGTGGATCCAAGAGCTAATGTGACTATTACTTCTCCAAAATCTTGGAATTCAGAATGGTGACTTAAGAAGGTTTATAGACAGTTTATAGGAATTGGAAAATTATCTAAAATAAAACAAAGTACTTGGGTTAAATTGGGAAGGGATCTTTTATAACAGTGGCATACTCATATTAATATTTCTACAATCCCAGAGAGAGCTCATAATAAAGTAAGGGGAGAAATGATAGATGCTTCTGGGGAAGGAATTAAGACTTGTCATTAAAAACAATCTCCTGTGTTAATTGTCAAACACAGGATATCACAGGGATTGAATTTCCAAATTACTTAGGTGGGAAGTAGACACTGCTGAAACACCAATGGCCCTACCCTTAAAATGGTTGACTTAGAACACTGTATGGGTAGATTAGTAGCCCTTAACTAAGAAAAACAATACAGACACTTGAGCAGCTGATGGAAGAACAGCTTGAGGCTCAACATATAGAAGATTCCACCATGAAATTCTTCTATGTTTATTATAAAAAAGAAATCAGGGAAGTGGAGGATGTTAAATTAAGATTTACGAGTGATGAACAGAGTTATTCAA
Organism: Pachyuromys duprasi; assembly: GCA_028658305.1. Taxonomy (NCBI): domain Eukaryota; kingdom Metazoa; phylum Chordata; class Mammalia; order Rodentia; family Muridae; genus Pachyuromys; species Pachyuromys duprasi. The sequence goes on from CM053751.1 coordinate 2,958,996, forward strand.
CCAATGTTTCTATTACAGCCTTGAATTCCTTTACCTTCTTTGCTACATAAGTCATGCCCTATGATAGTAATTAATTAAAAAGTTTTCTTTTTCAAAATCCCCTAGTATAACAGGATAAAAACAAAGGTTTGTTTTCAGTACATACTTATAAAAATGGGGGAGAAGTAAAAGGTTATCATTGAAAAATTCTTCTACAGAGAATGTTAAATAGTCCAATTTTAAGTTAATATTTTGTGTAACAACTACTAGAAATAACATAGGCATTTTCCTCAATTCATTATTTGTTATTACATGGATGATATTTTATATATATTTTTTTATTTTTATATCAATCAGAGGTTAGGTACTTTGCATCCCCAGCGTAGCCCCTCCCTCTTTCCCTCCCACCCTCCCCATCCCTCCCTCATCTCCTCCCTGCCCACTCCAAGTCCACCTACAGGGGAGGATCTCCTCCCCTTCCATCCGACCCCAGGATGATATTTTGTTAACTGATTCTGATGCAGATACTTTAGGAAAAAAAGTTTTTTGGTTTTTTTGTTTGTTTGTTTTTTTAAGGAAACACAATGAATTGTACTATCCTGGATGTTACATTTTTCTCCTGAAAAAAAAATACGAAGAGTATATTTGATTAACTATTTGGGTTATAAGTGTTCTGGTAACTATTTGGCAATACAGCAACAGAAAATTCAATCATAAAATAATCAGAAGAGATCATTTAAAAACTCCTAGTGCTTTCCAAAAATTAATGGGAGACATTAATTGCCTACGGCCTTACATTGGATTAAACAACTAAAGAGTTAAGTAATTTGTTTCAAACATTATAAGAAGATTCACACTTAAACAGTCCAAGATGGTTGAGAGCTAAAGCAGAAAAAGGGTTAGTTCTGTTAGAATAGATACTCTGAGATGCGTATTTGGATCAAATAGGTTTTCAGCTTGAATGTATTTTGGGTATTTGGACATCAAGACATTTCCTTCTGGGCTCATGACAAAAATGGAAGATAATATTATGAAATAGATTTTCTTAGCACACAGACACAATTAAATATTAAAAACATTCAGGTAAAAGGTTTCTGATTTAATTTTAAAAGATAGAAGAAGATTATGTCAGTTGTCAGAAACAGACCCAGCCAAAATTGTGGTACTTTTTACTAATGCTGGAATTATGTCATTATGGCCAATCATTGAAGACTGGCAAAGAGCTTCTGGTAAATATCTGGGAGAAATTAACAACAAATAGTGTAAAACGCAAGCATCTTCAGTTTAGAAAGAAAGAAAGAAAGAAAGAAAGAAAGAAAGAAAGAAAGAAAGAAAGAAAGAAAGAAAGAGAGAGAGTGAGAGAGAAAGAAAGAAAGAAAGAAAGAAAGAAAGAAAGAAAGAAAGAAAGAAAGAAAGAAAGAAAGAAAGAGAAAGGAAGGAAGGAACAAAGGAACGAAGGAACGAAGGAATGAAGGAATGAAGGACGGACGACCTTATGGCTTCTCTCATGTGTTGTAAAGGGAATACTAATACACCAATTCCTGAAGTACCTACATGCTATAATGATGCAAAAAAGTGGGAAACAGCAGGCAATAAGTTAGACAAAATAAGCAAAGTAATTCAAAGTCCATATACTTCAGCTAAAAGATAAGAATTGCATATAATTCTTATGTTATTCTTAGATTTCCCTGAACCCCTTAATATAATTACTGACTCTCAATAAACAGAAATGTGTGTTTTGCATATAGAAACTGATGAGTTTATTCCTGATAATTCAGAAGTAGCTTTGTTATGTATTCAACTGCAACATGCAATCATAAATTGAAACTATTGCATAACAATTATATTATGTCTTCAGACAGGTTTGCCAGGTCCATTTGCACAAGGAAATGAAGAAATTGACCAATTAGTAATAGAAAATGTGTGAGAAGCCTCAAAGTTTCATGAAAAACATCATGTTAACAGTAAAGGCTTAAAGAAAAATATTTCTATCCCTTGGCAACATTGTAAGAAAATGTCCTGCTTGTTTTTTTATAACTGAACTCCATTACCAAAGGGAAATAACCCTAGGGTACCAAAACGACTGAAATCAGGATTAATTGCTTTGTTGGTGTTTAACTTGTTGAGTTTATATGTTCTGGATATTAGCCCTCTCTCAGATGAAGGGTTGGTGAAGATCTTTTTCCAGTCTGTAGGCTGTCATTTTGTTCTGATGACAGTGTCCTTTGTTTTACAGAAGCTTTTTAGTTTCATGGGGTCCCATTTATTGATTGTTGCTCTTAGAGCCTGTGCTGTTGGTGTTCTGTTCAGGATGTAGTCTCCTGTGCTGATGAGTTCTAGGGTCTTCCCCACTTTTTCTCCTAACCGATTCAATGTGTCTGGTTTTATGCTGAGGTCTTTGATCCACTTGGACTTTAGAGACCTGATAAGCTAGGGTCAGATGGAAGGGGAGGAGGACCTATCCTATCAGTGGACTTAGAGAGGGATAGGGAGGAGATGAGGAAGGGAAGGTAAGATTGGGGGGGGGGGATGAAGGAGGGGCTACAGCTAGTATACAAAGTAAATAAAGTGTAATTAGTATAAAAAATAAAAATTTAATAAATAAATAAATATTGCTAAAGAGAAAAAAAGAGAGAAAAAAGATAGTTTCACCTGTGCTGGAAAGCCACCTTCTGCATGTCACATTCATCCTAAGAGGGAAGCTGATATGAAATTGCAGATTTAAATAACAAGTTTCATGCCATATATAATGGTCCTTCTCTCAATTTAGTTTTTTACCCTCAGGAATGTAAGTGCTTCTCTGCAGTACCTGCCATCACCTAGAGTGTGTACCTGTCTTCTCGTTCTTGGGTGGGTATGGTTGAAAGACAACTCTTTCTCACACCAAACCTTTTCATTCCAGGACATTACCTGACATCGTGTATTCTGATTTTTGGTTGTTCTTCCAGCTCTTCAAACAGTGAATACGTGTATGTCTTCCAATGTTTCCCGATTTTGTTTTATTTATTTGTTTGTTTTCTTTTAGTGCTTCAACAAATGTGAATCAAGTAAGGTCATCCAGTTGTAGAGACAGCACATTGAAGCAAGGATATAGACGTGGAGGGTGGTTCCTCTCTCCTGTTGCATTTATTTATTTATTTATTTATTTATTTATTTATTTATTTATTCATTCATTCATTCATTCGTCTATTAATATATGTAATTCACTTTATATCCTTGTTGTAGCCCCGTTCCTCCTCCCTCCCATACTCACCCTCCTCCCTTTTTCTTTACCTCTCCTGTCCAGCCCAGCTCATTGAGAGTTCCATCAGGTCTGAGCATGTACTCTTCCTTTATGGTCTGGCAAGGCAGTCCGTGCAAGGGAAAGTGATCAATAAGCTGCCAAGTGAGTCTGTGTCCAATGCAATCTCCAGTTCCCTAACTAGAGGACCCACAGAGGGCCTAAGCTACCCATCTGCACGTCTTTGTCTCCTCTCCTAATCTTAACCATTAATTTTTCCTTGTTTCTTTTACAAATATTTATTAGTTAGTTGAGCATTTTGTTCAACATGGTTTGTTCATATTCACTTCCTGTCTCCTCTTCCCCCTTTTCTCTTTTCCCATCCTCCTCCTCTTCTGTGTGATACAGAGAAGGAATTCAACCTCGGAACATCTGCCACGTCACTCAACCCTTCTGTTGGGACGTTGGCTTCCATCACTGGAAATAACGTTCCCGGCCGAGTTTAGAGCGGCAACTCTCTTAGTGACAGTGTCCGTCACCTGAGCCCATGGCATACACAGGTGCCTCGTAAGGAGCCTGCAATTCTCCAAGAAGCTGCATTGGATAAGTCATGGCCCAGGAACCGAAAGAAAAGCCCCCTGCTACGATGGTGTCTCCAGGGGTAGAAACTGATGACAAAGAACACACGAAGTCTTTAATACCGCAGAGAACAGGCACATATCTGAAAACATTTCCAACTGCCTTCATGACGTTTTCCCAGACACACAAACGAAAAAATGTTCTTCCTGGAAATCTGCCAGAGTCGTCAGATTCAAGCAACAGAGCTTTCTGGGAAAGGCCCTTCGGTTTGGGCCCTCTAGTTGTCCCTGCTTTACAGCGTTTCAACAACATTGACTGTTTCACGGTTTTGTATGTTTTGTCGGTCTTTAGTCACGGTAAGTTGGAGCAGCAAGATTGTGGTGAGAGGAATAGCGAAGTACACATGAGGCTGACACATGGTGGGAAGGAGAGGAGGGTAGATGACTTCTGACCCGTTTTCCAGGAATGAATGGAATCAACATCAGTTAACCCAGTGCTCTGCCGTTGCCTCCAGTGTTGGTGCATTCGAGGTTGTAGGTATCAGTTCTGGCCTTCAGATAGAGAGCGGACGAGAAGGTGGTGTAGAGTTAGTTCGTGTTATTTAATTACCAATTTAAGTTGTGGGTTGAATCTTTTTGAGATTAAAATAAGTTGAAAACAGCATTGTCATCATGATCCGGTTTCTGCTCACTATTCTGAAACACTGACAAAGCAGCTTTATGTCTGGATTTTGTTTTCTTATCGTTGAATTGATTGGGTGGTGAGATTTTATGGTCGACATCACAGGAAGAAACATATGGGTGTTTTAATCCACGCATTGTCTTCTCCTTCCTCTTCCCTCTTCTTTCTCCTTCTTCTATTTTAGTTATATATTTTCCTAATTTTTTTGAATGCAAGAAGTCTTACTCTAGCTTGTAGTCTCCAAACTCCACCGATTCAGTACTGAACTTACTGTAATTTACAAGTGGTCTTGTTTAGTTGGAAAGTACGTTTGCCCATTGTCTTCCACCCGGCTCCCACATTTAGATGTTGCCAATGAGAGGCTGGAGCAGTAGTTATCAAAAGTGTAGCCAGAATCTTCTATGGTTTTCTGGTTTGGGTGGTGATTTTTCACAGCAGGAGCAACACGGAGTGACATTCTTACAGTCAAAGTGGGGAATAAATACTCCATCAGTAGCCGTCATGAACCTTTCAGTAGCACTGAGCTCCTAGGTATGGCCCTGGTAACTGGGCAGCAGACTAGCAGGTGTGAGCTGATTTTCAGAGCCTTAGGAAGGGTGTGGACTCCTGGATCCTTACGAACCGAGGGGCATTTGAGGTAGTTGTACAACAGTAGCTATGGTGACTGCAGTAATGGCCTGTGGTAGCCACTTTGCAGATGTACCATGAGTTTTCATTTGTAATTATTTTCTGTTTTCACTCCAAAAAAATTAATTTTTTGTAGCTATTCTTTGTATCAAATTATTTTTCATCTTAATATGATGTTTTTCTTTTTTAATTTTAATTTTATATATTAATTACAGTTTATTCACTTTGTGTCCCAGCTGTAGCCCCTTCCCTCATTCCCTCCCAATCCCACTCTTCCTCCCTCATCTCCTCCCTGCCCCTCTCCATGTCCACTGATAGAGGAGGTCTTTCTCCCCTCTACTCTTCCCTCTGACCCTAGCCTATCAGGTCTCATCAGGACTGGCTGCAATGTCTTTCTCTGTGGCCTGGCAAGGCTGCACCCCCTCAGGGGGGAGGTGATCAAAGAGCCAGCCACTGCTTTCATGTCAGAGACAGTCCCTGTTCCCATTACTAGGGAACCCACTTGGACACTGAGCTGCCATGGGCTACATTCGAGCAGGGGTCCTGGGTTATCTCCATCCATGGTCCTTGTTTGGAGTATCAGTCTCAGAAAAGACCCATGGGCCCAGATTTTTTGGTTCTGTTGCTCTCCTTTTGGAGCTATTTCCCACTTCTTTCATATGATTCCCTGCACTCTGCCCAAAGTTGGGTTATAAGCCTCAGCATCTGCTTTGATACACTGCTAGGTAGAGTCTTTCAGAGGCCCTCTGTGGTAGGATCCTGTCCTTTTTCCTGTTTTCTGAACTTTTCTCTTCTTTACATGCTAGATGGTGATTGTATCTCCATAATGTTACAATATATTTCATGTTCTTCAGAATGATTTACGTGGAATGGATACATTTTTAAAAGATTAAAATGCACAAAAATATTAACTTCAAGCACAGAATCCCAGCAATAGAACAAGGTTATATTTGGAAATACAAGTTGGTTTTCAAATGTCTTTTTAGTTTTAATATAGGAAATAGGTAAACATTCATTATTTATTAATTTTTCATAATTGGGATATAGTACATTTTAAAAGAGTAATAAAATAATATGACCATAATTAAACTTTAAGAAACTTCTAATTGAAGTATTTAAAATAGCTTCTAATATTCAGCAAAAATATTTTGTGGTGGTTAATAAATTAATTATAGGTTTTATTCATTCATACCATTATGAAATAAACATGAGTTCAGTATAAATTAGGGTTTTCTTTGATAAAAATGGGGGTCTATTTTGTCTATTAAAATGCATTACTTTGCCTTTTGTCTTTCTTTTGACTTTCTAGGTATGGTGGTTGCTTTGGCTGATCTGAGTTTGCCAAAGTATCAAACTGAATTTTCATTGTCATCATTAGAGAAATTCATGTTGGAGTTCAGTGATTATTTTGCATCTTTCCTGGTAGCAATACCTGTATCATACTTTGGAAGTAGAGGAAACAGGGCAAAATGTGTGGCAGTTGGATCCTTTTTATTAGGAGTTGCAGCAATTGTATTTGCTGTTCCTTATTTAAAATATGAAATTATAAGACCATTGGATAAAACTGAAGGTGAGATTTCTCAAATATACTATTGTATCCTAAGTTAATATTTATTTAAACCATTGGTCCAGGAAATTTAAAATAGTTCATGGTGTATGTCTATGTATCCTTTCTTCTGTATTTATGTAACCATCCTTAATAACTAATTACCTGTAGCTGTCTATGATTTATCTCTCATAGAGAGGGTAAGTAGGACTCCAGGAAGCAATATTGTGGGATAGTTTGTAAAATTACTTTTATAAAAATTTATATATGTTAAAAAATCTCTTGAGAAGTCTGGTGATTCATTTTGTTTTCCGCGAGATACTTTAATTCTTCTTCTTGTTCTTTTCATAGCATAGACCCATATACGTTCAAATACAGGAATAAGCCTACACATAAAGACGGGGTAACATTTCAAGACTTAGATGCTACTCTTTGGCTACCATTTGCAAAGCTGAAGATGGTACCTTTCACCTTGTTCATTCTACAATCATTTCACTATTCCTAGTGAATAATATTTACTTAAAATGTTGTTGGGATATATCTCTAACACTATTGCCCCACATCCCTCCTTTTCACAAACAGGCTTTTATATAAGGGTTAAGTTAGGTTTTAACAAGACATGATAAATAAGGGAGAGGAATCCATGTGTGTGTACATATATTTATATATGAATGCTTTTGAAGTTTACAATGCATGGTATATTTATGCTTTTTATAAAATATTCAATTTAAAAATACTTAATATGAAGCACAACTATTTTAATATTAACATAGCTACATAATGCACATGTGTAAAAATGTATATTATATATTTTAATATGTCTTTATATATAGAACTGACATTTGCTTTGATGACAATATGATTTATGAAAAGAAGGGAATGAAAAACATTTCTTTATTAACTGAATTGTTGGTTAGAAATTATAAAATCCTCATGAATTTGTTTTGTTAAATAATATAAATTCTGATCAGTAGTTATGTACTACTCTTGCAGAGAACCTGAGTTTGTTTTCAAGCATGCACATCAGGTAGCTAAGAACCCCACATAAGTGAAACTGTAGGGAATCTGATACCCTCTTCTAGCTTCTGCAGGCACTGGCTTATGCAAACACGTAAAGTCAATTTTTAAAAATAAAAACAAATATTTAAAAAGCTGTTTCAGTGCTGAGGAGTCATGGCAGTAACAATTTTTTTCTTTCTATTGAATCTTGTTCACGTCATCTACATTTTACACATTTTGTTTTACTTGGGTTTATGTGCGTAAATCTTTTTGACTATACACTCATATTTCAGTCTATAAAAACATACAAACATGCACACAGAGAGAGAGAGAATGAGAGAGAGATATTCTGTATTTCTTTCATCTATCCCTCTTCCCTTATTATCATGTCTTCTGATTTTCTCTTCTGCTCTTTCCTTTTTGTGCTTTCTTGATTAGTTACTAGGTTCATCTTTCATTGTGAGTTACCTGAACATGTTATAGTTCAGACCTTTCCATTTTTTTATTTGTTATCGGCTCCGTGATTCCATCTGTTAACTACAATGATGACAAGTTTATATTCAACACGCATGTAGAATATGTGTGCCTCCAACATATATGTAAACATACTTCAACACATCTTGAAAAACTCAACACAAAATTTCTTCACAAATTCAAAAAAAATCTACATTTTCACCTTTGTTTTCTAGAACCTTATATAATGTGACCATCCACATATATATCTTACCAGATACACTGAGCTCTGCTTTTTGGTGATACATACCTGTGTTTCATACTTAGGATGAAAGCAAATTACTTTTCTTTCATTGGGACTAGTACATAGTGAAAACCCTCTTTCTCTGATTCTCATAGCTGTCATTCATTTCATTTGTAGCTTGTTTTCTGTCTGCCATCATGACATATCAAAGACTTTCAAACCTCCTCTAGAGATTCCCTGAGCTATATTATCTCACTGCCCTAATCTCCTGCTTGTAAACCTTGGGAGTGAGTCAGGCCATTGCCTTTTTCTTGAGCCAGTTTTCAGCAGAGTAGTTTGATGAAGCTGCTGCTGCCAACTGGAAATACTGGTTTCTTCACAAAGGGGTCCATTCACCTAAAAGCCATCCTATTTCACACTTGATTCTAACCTTTGAACTCCTAAGATGTCCTCATGGAGGAAAATGTTATATGAAAAAAATGTCATCATGAAGGAAAATTCCTTAACTCCTTGAGACTGAAATTTTTCTTTGCCGTATGCTTGCATTTCATTATTCTTCACTTCCTCCCTCCAGTTAAGCATGTGGTTTCTTGTGGTCATTCTGGGTGTTCTTTCCTCATACTTTGTTCCTGTAAGTCACCCTTCCCTATCAGTTCTCACTCACTATTGCTTAGATAGCATCAAATTCTTTTCAGCCCATTTTTAGATTTTAAATGCTTCCTCATTGTTTTTTTAATTAGAATAAAATTACATTATCACCCCTCTCCTTTTCTGTCTTCTAACCTCTCTCACATCTTGTTCCCTCCAAGCCCTCCTGTGTTGTTCCCTCCCTTCAGTCCCTTATAGTTCCACACTTAGTCACTCTCACCACATTAATTGCTGCCTTTTCATTACAATTATTACATTGTAATTGAGGGAGAAGGGAGTCTTTTAAATTCCATAAAAATTTTAAATATTTTTTATCTGTTTGAATGCCTTACATATACACCATGAGCATACTGATGCCTGCCAAAGCCAGAGTTCTCAGATTCCATGGAACTGGAGGTATAGATGGCTGTGAGCTGTCATTTCGGTGCTGGAAACAGAGCCCAGGTTCTGTGGAAGAATGCTGAGAGCTTGGGAATTGCTGAGCCACCTCTCCAGCTCTGTATTCTTCTTAGTCAACAGCAACAGCAGGCACGCTTGTGCTCAGTCCTCTTTTGAGAACCTGTTGAAATCTTATATTCAGACATGATTTTGTGAAAGACCTGTTCGTGTTTCTTGATTTTTTATGTTTCTTTGACCTACTTCAACATGACTTTTACATAAAATGTTATAACAATTATTACTGTGAAATCATTATCGTAACTAATGCCTTTTTCTTTAATTAAAAGTTACTTGTTATGAAATTAGAACTTTACTCAGTATTTTTAATATTGAACGTGCCCTAATTCTTGGTAATTTCTCTTTTGGGGTTTCTACACATGCTACTTAAGTTATTTATCATCTTCCATTTCCTTAACAAAGAATTATTTTTATTGTTAAGACTCAAAACAATTACATTTATTATAGTAGCAGGAAATATTTGCCTTCAGGTGTTAGTCATTGGTAAGCTAAGAAATGTGATCTTTAGGAGTAGATACACTAGTTAGTTTAACTTCCTAGAACAAGGCAGAGATAAATGGGCTCAGGAGGTGTTTATGAGTCTGAAGGAATTTCTTCATTCTATTCACCATGGAGTCAAATTGCGTTTTTTTCCATTTTTATTACATTTTTATTTTTATATTAATTGCAGCTTATTCACTTTGTATCCTGGCTGTAGCTCCCTCCCTCATCCCCTCCCAATCCTACTCTCCCTCCCTCATCTCCTCCCGTGCCTCTCCCCAAGTCCACTGATAGGGGAGGTCCTCCTTCCCTTCCATCTGACCCTACCTATTAGGTCTTACCAGTACTGGCTGCATTGTCTTCTTCTGTGGCCTGGCAAGGCTGCACCCCCTCAGGGGGAGGTGATCAAAGAGCCAGATAATGAGTTCATGTCAGAGACAGTCCCTGTTCCCATTACTAGGGAATCCACCTGGACATTGAGCTACCATGGGCTACATCCAAGCAGGAGTTCTAGGTTATGTCCATCCATGGTCCTTGGTTGGAATATCAGTCTCAGAAAATACCCCTGGGCCCAGATTTTTTTATTCTGTTGCTCTCCTTGTGGAGCTCCTGTCCTTTCCATGTCTTACTATCTCCCCTTTCTTTCCTAATATTTCCTGCACTCTACCCAAAGTTTGTTTATGAGTTTCAGCATCTGCTTTGACACACTGCTGGGTAGAGTCTTTCAGAGTCCCTCTGTGGTAGGCTCCTGTCCTGTTCCCTCTTCTGATGTTCTTCCCATTTGTCTTTCTGAGTGAGGATTGAGCATCGTGTGCAGGGTCCTCCTTCTAGCTTAGCTTCTTTAGGTGTATAGATTTTGGTATGTTTATCCTATATTATATGTCTAATATTGAGCCCATTGTAATCATGAACTCACAGAAGCTCTGAGGAGTGGCATGCAAATTATCCAAGATAACATCTGTCTACAGCCTACCATGGAAGGGAAATTAGTGCAAAAGTTCCCATGCATTCCAACAGATAGACATGTAGCTACATATTGCAGAGAGGGGCAAGAAAGAGTGTGTTCAGCAATAGAGTCCCTGTCAAGGTGCCTATGCTTCTGCAAACAAACCTCTGCCTAACATTCAAGTAAACAAAACTAACAAAACTCATTGAGTCATTAAAAAAGAGAACCATGAATATAGAAGAGGAATCCAGTTGGGAAGATGTGTTGAAGTATGTTTACAGATATGTTGGAGGCACACATATTCTACATGGATGTTGAATATAAACTTGTCATCATTGAAGTTAACAGATGGAATCACGGAGCAGATAACAAATAAAAAAATGAAAAGGTCTGAACTATAACATGTTCAGGTAACTCACAGTGAAAGATGAACTTAGTAACTAATCAAGAAAGCACAAAAAGGAAAGAGCAGAAGAGAAAATCAGAAGACATGATAATAAGGGAAGAGGGATAGATGAAAGAAATATAGAATCTCTCTCTCATTCTCTCTGTGTGCATGTTTGTATGTTTTTATAGACTGAAATATGCTGGTTAAAGCACAGTTTTATGACATCTTCCCATTTTACAGAGAGTTATGTATTACCCCACAGAAACTAAGCCAAATACCTTTTCATTAGCATACTAGGTTGAAACGTTCAGGTTATTAATGTTACTACAAGAATATCTTAAGAGAATCTTAACTATCACCCAAGGTAGTCAGATATGGTTCAGTATCAGCTGCTTAGTTCTGCCAATCTACTAACAACAAAAATATACAAAAGCTATAACCATGTAAAAAAAAAAAGTAAGAACCTGTGATCCAAAAGGCTTCAAAATCTAACGGGTAGATGAACATACAGTAACTAAAGAAATCCTTATGATTTGACACCTTACCTTACGATTCCATGTTTGCTTAGTTGTCTTGTTGCTGTGAAAAAAATGTCAAACACAAACTTAAAAATAGGAAGGGTGTGTTTTAAATTCCAGATTTCATAGTGCTCCATCCATGGATGCTGGTCTCCATTGACTTTGAGCTCATAGTCAGGCAGAAAACTGGGAGTGTGCATAGGAAGTCTGTTTACCTGATGCTGAGGACAAAGTAGAGTGAAGCTAGGAAAGACCTAGGATGAGATATACCTTTCAGAATTCAAGTAGTGTGTCTCTGTCTCTCATTTCTAGAAACTTTCCAAATAATACCAACAGGGAATTAGACATTTAATACAGGACACTTTAGGGAGATATTTCATATATATATATATTATATATATATAATAACAATCTATTATAGAATCTCAAGGGTCTAAAATAGGAAATTATTTAATCAAAGTCATAGTGCACTTGTAATTTAAAGATTGCTAAAGAAGCGACCATGGAACTATACTCAGATGGTGGACATTCTAGGGCCTTGCAAGTATTTTCATTCTGGGGACAAAAATTGGAGGAATAGGATGCAAAGTATAGGAAAATGTGTGCATGTGTATTATGTGTAAATGTGTATGTTTATACATGTATACATATATTCATGTGCATATAAATAACCAGTTTCATTCATAATGTATGTCTCTTCTAGATTCTCACATATTTTCTTTTATTGTACTACTTCTATTTAGAATATGATTATGAATTGACTGCATGACTACACTCAATGTAAAGAGAAAAGCATGGTAGTGGTAGAAACTGCAAATTAATTGTGCATCTAATTTTGAATTCAATTCAGTAAAATATTTTCTTATCTTTCAATAGACTTGTGCACAGACGAACATGTAGTGGAAACCTGTGAGGGAAGGATAATACCACACAGAACAATATGTATCTATCTCTTCTTCTTTGGGCAGTGTCTCCATGGAATCAGTGGGATGCCACTTTATATCCTTGGTGTAACCTTCATTGTTGACCATGTTCCCTCATGTTCAATTGGCTTCTATTTAGGCAAGTTTTGTTTTTTAATATGCTTAGAATATTGAATATTCATGAGAGTTCTGTATGGTATAACTGATACAGAAGTCTGTTGTCACTGTGCTAAGTAGTGATGACTTGTTTGCATAACTTCAAAATCACACTAATCTATCTAATTATGAGATTTGGAACACTATGTAAATCATTTAAATATCACTAAAAGATTTAGACAAATAGAAAATGTTTGTATGTTTTAAGGAACAAAATTTCTCTTTGTTTTTCTTTTTCTGAGAGTTGGGATATGGAAGGAGAGGGAGAAGGCACAGAGAGAAGTATGGAGGGGAAGATGGAGATAGCTGATCACACTATTTTGTCTACTTACATTAAGTGAACATTAATTCCATCACTAATAATCCCTCTGATAACCAGTAATGAATTCTGGTCCTGTTAGGCCTGAATGAAGAAATATTTTCACAGAGATATTACATATCAATTTTAAAAATAAAAACTTATTTTGCACTTGTTTTGAAAATGTTTCTAGTGACATAAAGAAATGTAGTGTAAGCTCATATTGAAAATGAAATTATGCTACATTATATGTATAGATTAAAAATATACAATTAAGTTCATAATGAAATTATCTTAGTATTAATACATGACTAGATAAGAAAATGTGCCACCAAGTTGTACTATCAGACAGTAGTCTAGATGGGTGTCTGACATTGCCTTAGGTATGATTAACATTTACAATCAGCAGACACCGAGTAAAGCAGATGAACTAATAAGCACAGGTTTTACTCAAGCAATGTAGATTCTTAACAGGATATACTGACTGTTTTCAAAGAAGCAGTGACTGACTCAGATCTAGCATTAACTATGAGATTATCATCAATGCTTGCATAAATTTCCGGCCAGATTTGTGCCCAACTAATTTGAATTTGTTAGAATTCCAGCAAATATATTCTCTCTACCCTTCTTTTACTCCCACTCTCATTTCTTCCTCTCTTTCCCTACCTATCTTTCCTCTATCACATAATAAAAAAATAGCACGAAAACTTTCAATCATCACAAATAATTCAGTTATATTTTGTATGACCAAGTTATATTGTAAAACTGTTTGGGGCTGTGTTTATTTTCAAGCTATTGTGGATCTTCCAAGATTTGTGGGATACACTTTGGGTTATACAATAGGATACCATGGTCTTCTGTCTCCTGAGAATATAACTGTAAATTCACAGTAAGTCATATTCTTTACTTTTCTATTTAGATTATGTTGTATAGAATACTTCTTGAATAAATAGCATACTTTATAAATAATACATAGAAAAATGTATGCAGCTGTGGGTGATGCATACATATATGTAAACATAAGTACCTTTATAGTATGAATTTGTATTTTTACTGTTTGAAATACATACAAAACCATTACTTGAAACTTCATTAACTTTTAAAAATATTTTGTTGTTAAAAACATGCAATATTAATTCAATTATAGTACAATAGTAGTGATACATAATATACAAAAGTTTTCATCTTATTTATTATTTAATTAAAAGGTTTTTCATATGATATATTTTGATCATTTTCTTCCCTAGTACCAAAATCATCCCAGATTCCTCCCCTACCCACATGATCTTGTCTTTTTTTCTCATTCATTAAAAAAAAACAAAACAACAATGATAACACACCCACAAAATGAAACTCAAAACAGGCAATATACCAACAAAAATATAAATGATGAAATAAAATGAAAAAACAAAACAAAACATTGTGTTGATTTTGTATCAGGGAACTATTCCTGGCCAGAGGAGTATTGTTATATACAGTGACATTTTTCTTGTAGAGAACATATTGCCTCTTTGTAAATACACATCCTTTGGAAATACTTTCATGGTTGAGATTACAGCACCATGTCTATTTCCCCATCTCAGTGCTGGGATCCCGACTTTGGTGTAGGTCTTTTGTGTATTACCACAGTCTCTGTGTGTTCATATGTGCACCTGACACATTGTGTCTGGAAGATACTATGTCCTTGGAGTCATTCATCTCTTCTAGCTCTTACAATCTCCTCTTCCACAAAGATCCCAGAGTCTTGAGGCGAATAGTTTGCTGAAGACATGCCAGTCAGGATTGAGTGCTCCAATCTCTCTCTCCATGTCTCCATATTACCTCATTGTGAGTCTCTGTGTTAATTAACCTCTACTGCATGAACAAGCTTTTCTGATGTGGGTTGAATGAGGCATGGTTGTACAGATATGCAAGAATGCTACTTGGAACTATTTTCTTGCTATATTTCATCAGAATAATACTATTAGGTTTTTTCCAGGCCCATGACTTATCTAGCCTCGGGTTTTGACCAATTTAGCAGTGCCAATTACAGATTATATCTTTTAGAATGGATTTTAAATCCAATAAAAAATTACTTGGCTACTTCCAGGACATTTGTGACACTATTGAACTAATACAACTTGTATGTAAGCAGGAAACTGTTGAAGGTCACAGGGTTTGTAGCTTGATGGTATTGATGATTACCTTTCTCTTCTGGTAGCATGCAGAGTACCATCTAAAAGCATGACAGCTAGTCAGTAGGGAATAAAACCTCTATTTCAACTTTTCCATATTTAATGACATTGGTGTTGTGTTTAGAAATTGGGCCTAATTATCAAGCTGTGAATAGCAACCAATACCTTACAATAGCTTGGAGTGTGTAGGGATTTTGTGGCATGACTTTGGTAAATGATTCAATAAGATTTAAAATATTTCTGGGACATGATGTAATGAGATATCTTCTTTGGGCATTGTCTCAATTATTTGGAGACTCCATTTGAATTCCTTTTATATATGTATATTTTAAGAATATTTTACAGTAGTAGGTTTCTATGTGGGATTTGAAATGACCTTTAGTGTTAAATATTTCTCCCTACATTTCTTCCTTTATCTCCCTTATTTTCTTCCTTCTTTAGCCCTTCCATTCAAGTTTCTTTCTTAAATCTTCATAACATTATGTTGTATTTTTCATTCTGTGCAAGCTCCCCTTCTTCCCGGCCCTTGAGTAGGTATCTAACTTCTGGGTTATTTGTATTGTAGAACATATCAAAAGCTTGGGAGCTCAAGTAAAAAAGCCTTTAAACTTATAAAAACATCTTTATGGGCAGAGTGCAGGGAATCTTATGAAAGAATGGGGACATAGAAACACCTGGAGGAGACAGAAGCCCCATAAGGAGAGCAACAGAACCAAAAAATCTGGACATAGGGGTGTTTTTTGAGTTTGATACTCCAACCAAGGACCATTCATGGAGATAACCTAGAACCCCTGCACAGATGTAGCCCATGCCAGATCAGTGTCCAAATGGGTGCCCTAGTGAGGGAACTGTCTCTGACATGAACTGATTGGCCTGCTCATCCCCCTCAGGATGGTGCAGCCTTACCAGGACACAGAGGAAAACAATGCAGCCACTCCTGATGAGACCTGATAGACTAGGATCAGATGCAAGGGGAGGAGGACCTCCCCTATCAGTGGACTGGGCGAGGGGCATATGTGGAGAAGAGGGAGGGAGGGTAGGTTTGGGAGCTACAGTTGAGATACCAAGTGAGTAAACTGCAATTAATAAAAATAAAGTATAAAACATCTTTAAATACCATATTCTGTAGATCTCTGAAGTTCTTGAGAACCATCTACCTATCAATTTACATTTATATATACATAGTATATAATCTTATCTATATATTCATCTATCTATTGTATAATAGATAGATAATCTGAATAGGCAAATATTTCTTGTTTCTAGATATTTACTATCTGTTCAACATGGGAGGTATATGTCTGCGAAGAACTAGACTAGTATCTGACATGGTCTTGAGTCTGGTTGATTAACCATTAACTCTTATAAGTTAATTATTCTATAAAGTTTGTAGTAGCAGTTTTTTAAAGGACTGAGAGTAAACACTATATTTGTAAATGAGTTGTATAGGTCCAATAACTCATACCAGAGTAGAAACATATGCATATATGTATATTAAAATAACCTTCAATTTGAAGTAATATATAAATTTCTATACCCATATATCAAAGATAACCTTATTATTGTATCAATATACAGAATTCTATACAAATGAATTAAAAATATTTTAGAATGATAGTAGTTTTATAGTTGAAGAGCAAATTCAATAATATTTCCTTGTCTGCTCTTATTTCTATATATTTTCTAGTTGATATTCCTATATTCTCCCTTTCCTTTTTTATTATATTGATGTTTTTGATTTTTCACTTTAAATCCCAATCTCAGCCCTTCCCTCCTCTCCTCCCTGTCTCATTCTCCCACCTTCTTCTTCATTTCTTCCCTCCATTTATCCTCAGAAAAGGGCCACCTTTAAACACCCCTTCCTTTTTGAGATAGCTTCCTTAATGGCAAGCTAGCTTTTTGGCTAAAATGTCTGAGTTCCCTCTACAGACAGTATGCTATCTAAAATGTACAAGGTGTGAATACAGGCCGAGTTGACTGTTTACACCTACCATGACAGGGTAGGCAAATCCTTCATATTTCTGTTTCACAATTATGTCTGCCAGATATACTGGGTCAGAAGGCTGAAGATGACACTTCAATGTTATATAGAGTGTGTGGGTGAATGAGCCAGCAGTAAACTGTCTCCGTCATCTCTTAATTTTGGGAGATGCTTACCTGTAACTTTCTACTTCAGTAATAATTTTAGTGCTTCTCAAGTCTCTGATGGGGTTGAAGACTACTAAATAGCTATAGTTTCACAGTTAGGCTTATGTTGTTTAGGGTTTAAGAAAATGTTTTAAAGTCTAGAAAGATGTTTATTTAAGTTGATGAATGCAAGACATGACAGAGAACGACTTAGGTACAACAGTTTAGACTCACCTAGGTAGGATAGATAGTGTTTTCTTCAAGGTTGCAAAATACAAATGAGCTAAATATTTTGAATGTAACTTTTACATATGGCTTTCCAGGTTATTTCATAACTGTTTTTACTATGTGTAGTTTATTATAAATGAATAAACTCCATATGCAATAGATAGATTAATAGATCAAGTAATAGATAAGTACAAAATAGTAAAAAATAGCTTAATAGATAATATCAAAATATAAAAGGAATTTATGTAGTAATTGTCTTTTGGGATCTGACTCACCTCACTGTGAATTTTTTTTTGTTCTAGCTATTTATCTGCAACTGTCATAATTCATTTTTAACAGATAAATAATATTCCAGTTTTGACTGTACCACATTTTTTATGTACATTCATCAGGTGATGGATATCTAGGCTGTTTTCACTTTTTGGCTATCATGAGTACACTAGCCATAAACATGGATGAACAAGTATTATAGTAGAGTCCTTTGGGTAAATGTCAGAAAATGGCATACTGGATGGCGGACTGATGCCCAGCTTCCTGCGGAAACCTCCACCCGATTTGCATAATAACTGTACCAGTGTACACTCCAATCAGCATTGCTGTCATTTATTTTATTGATCTATGTCTTTTCAAAATTCAGGAAAGATAAAAAATTTAAATTAAAAAAGCTAAAGTTGTGGGAATGTACCATAAGCAAATGTACTGTACAAGAAACAGTAAAGTAGGTTGCTCAAACTGATCTTAGTTACAAATAAATAAAAAAATGTAAAACTCTTAGCTAAAAGTAGTTTTATAAATCTGAAGCACCATAATATAATTTGACAATATAAATCACATGCACAAGCCCATGGTAGCTCAGTACCCAACTGGGTACCCGAGTAAGGGGAACAGGGACTATTTCGGTCATAAACTCAATGGCTGGCTTGTCAACTGCCCCCCCCCCCGAGGGAGGAGCAGCCTAACTAGATCCCAGAAGAGACATTGCAGCCAGCCCTGAAGAGACAAGATAAGCTAGGGTCAGATGGAAGGGGGTGAGGTCCTCCCCTATCAGTGGACTTGGAGGGGGTCAGGTAGAAGATGAGGGAGGGATGGGAAGAGTGGGAGAGGATGCGGAAGGGGGCTACAGCTGGGATACAAAATATATAACCTGTGATTAATATAAAAATAAACTACTTAAAAAATAAATCACATGCACAAAACATTAACATCCTTAGAAGAAATGCTATAATGGAAATCAGTAAATTCATTACTATCTCAAATTTAGAAAATTTAAATTCTTAAATTTACAAATATGTTACTAGTATAAAAATTAAAAATGCTTCATGGCAAGGTGTGATAATGAGTTGTCACTTTTTGAATATAAAAAAATAGTAATAAAGACAAATGAAGGTGGAGGAAGGGCATCAGAAAATGAGAGAAGAAACTGCATATCTGGTGTCTCTGGAGTCCCTGCTTATGCCTCTGCCTGGAATGCCTTCAGTTTTTCTCTGCTAGATTAAAATTATCTTACATTAAGACCTCTGATAACTTTTAACTGATTGTTTAGAGTGAGAGAAAAGGATATACTTTCACTCTTCTTCAAACGCTCATCTGATTTACCCAGAACCAGTTATTTATTTTTATTAATTACAGTTTATTCACTTTCTATCCCAACTGTAGCCCCTTCCCTCATGCCCTCCTGATCCCACCATCCCTCCCGCTTCTCCACCCATGCCTTCCCCTAGTCCACTGATAGGGGAAGTCCTCTTTCCCTTACATGTGATCCTAGTCTATCAGGTCTCATCATGACTGGCTACATTTTCTTCCTCTGTGTCCTGGTAAGGCTCCAACTCCCTGAGGGGGAGGTGAGCAAAGAACCAGCCACTGAGTTCATGTCAGAGACAATCCCTGTTCCCCTTACTAGGGAGCCCACTTGGACACTGATCTGCCATGGGCTACATCTATACAGG
The DNA here is from genome assembly GCA_028658305.1 of Pachyuromys duprasi. Classification (NCBI taxonomy): domain Eukaryota; kingdom Metazoa; phylum Chordata; class Mammalia; order Rodentia; family Muridae; genus Pachyuromys; species Pachyuromys duprasi. The sequence goes on from CM053751.1 coordinate 2,978,612, forward strand.
GGTTCTAAATTATCTCCATGAATGGTCCTTGGTTGGAATATCAGTCTCAAAAACACCCTTGTATCCAGACTTTTTTTATTCTGTTGTTCTCCTTGTGGAGCTTCTGTTCCATCCAGGTATTTCTGTCTCCTCTTTCTTTCATAAGATTCCCTGCACTCTGCCCAAAGTTTGGCTATGAGTCTCAGCCTCTGCTGGGTAGTCTTTCAGAGGCCCTCTGTGGTAGGCTCCTTTCCTGTTCCCTGGTTTCTCCCTCTTATTATGTCTATCCTGTTTGCCTTTCTGGATGAGGATTGATCATATTACCAAAGGTCCTCCTTCGTGCTTAGCTTATTTAGGTGTACAGATTTTAGTAAGATTATCCAATTTTATTTGTCTAATATCCACTTATAAGTGAGTATATACTGTGTGTGTGTGTGTTTCTGCTTCTGGGATACCTCACTCAGGATGATCTTTTCCAGTTCCCACAATGTGCCTGCAAATTTCATGATTTCCTTGTTTTTAATTGCTGAGTAGTATTCCATTGTGTTTATGTACCACAATTCCAAAATATACTCAAGTATACAAGAAGGACATTTGCTCAATCGTGTTTGTAGCAGCTTTATGTCTCATAGCCAGAAGCTGGAAACCCAGATGTCCCTCAGTTGAGGAATTGATACAGAACCAGCTTTTAAAGCTGTCTTTTCTTCATCATGTGATTTTCTCCCTTTGTTCAAAATTAGATGACTCTTGTGGTTGTTTTGTGTGTCCCTATCTTTATTCCATTGCTTTAGATGTTTATTTTTGTGTCAGAACTATAGTTCTGGGCACTGTGAATCGGTAGCACACTTCACAATCTAGTATGGTGATTTCACCAGCATAGCTTTTTCTCAGACACTCTTTAATTATTTACGGTCTTTGTGTCTCCATCTAAATTTTAGGATATTTCTTCTAGTTCTGTGAAGAATACCATTCTCATTTGATAAATATTGGATTGCGTCTATAAAACACTTTCAGTAATATATCCATTTTCACAATATTAATTCTACTAACTCAACAACACAGAAGACCTTTTATTATTTTCATTTATCTTTTAATTTTTTTCCTTTTTCTTCATTTCTTGATAGTTATCCATCTTTTAGTGTTTTGTATACTTGACCACAGTATTATTTTACCTTCATTACTTTTTCCCTGGGTAATTTTTGTTCTGGTGTAACTGTTAATTTGCTTGTTATTCTAATTTTTTTCTGGTTCTGCTTATCATTGGTTCTAATATCTGATCTTTATACACCAATTTTCTATTCTGCTACTCTGCCATAAGTGTTTATAATAATAATCTCTTAAGGGCGTTCAGAGTGAGTCTTTAGGGTGTTTTAACTATAGGATCTTATCACTTTTAAATAGATTTGTTTCCCCCCGTTCCTATGTATAATTTCTTGTATTTATTTTCCTCACCCAGGTGCTTGGGTTAAGACTTTAAAAGCTCTCTTGAGTATGGATGCAGAGAGTAGATACTCATTTAACATTCTGATTGTGCTTGTTTAGCATAGTGCTGGCTGCTGCCATGGCTTTTGTCTGCTATTTTATTCAAGTGTACATGAACCTTCTAATACTACCTTCATAGTAAAACTATGAAGAGTGTTTCAGGTTTTACCATGATATTTTTTAAATAACCATTGAGATGATTATGTGATTTTTTTACTTTATTTTACATACTTTATAACAATTATTGACAAAGAATTTTATAATTAAATATCCTCAAAGTTATAGTTTTTTTTCTTTTGTAGTCCTATTACTCATGACACAGTTTTTTATTTCTGTGTTAATCCTTCATTTTTGATATTTAAAATTTCATTGTGCATTTTATTAGTCATTTACAATCACATTTGTCACAATTGTACTTACACACACACACACACACACATACACACACACACTTCAACATTCAAGAGATGAGTCAGCAGTAATGATCATTTGTTCTTCCAATGGACCTGGGTTGTGTTCCTAGCACTCACTTGATGGCTCACAACCATTTGTAAGTCCAAGTCCAGGGTGTCTACAGCGTCTTCTGAAATCTGTGTATGGTGTACTACATACATGAAATCAAAACACAAATATATGTAAAATATAATATAATGAGAGATTAAAATAGTAAGAATTATTAAACATAAATAAGTATTGGTAAATTTGGCATTATGATAACAATCAAAGCACTTAGAATTCAAATAAATTAATGTATCAAATTGGGAAGCCTAATTAATGCTTTCATGAAAGAAAATGCTGTGCTATTTTCTCTAGTATTATGTTGCTCAAAGAAGTTTTATTATAGGTGTTATTGAATATGTATTAGAAAACTAGTGCATGGGGCTTTTAAACAGATTGTTTAGTATTGTGTAGTCAAATCATAACAGGTTTAGTTTTCAAACCACTTTTTTCTAGCATAAGGAAAATACTTTGATTTCAAAATTTATCTGGACAATATAAAATAATTGTCATATGTGATGTGTTATTAAAAACATACAAGTTAATTCAAAATACTAAGAAACATGAAACTTGTAGTTATTACAAGAAACAGGAGGCCAATGGTGATCTATGTATGCTCAAGGTTTGGGGGATTAAGATGAGGTTGTGCAGCTTAGAGTGACCTTGAAATTACTCAAAAGGAAAGGTAGGGTGTTCTTTAATTATAGAGCTCTTTCTTAGTGTGCTGGAGCTCCTGGGTTCAATCCTCAGTACCACAATAAATAAACAGTAAACAGATAATAACAAGAAAAAAAGCACGTAGCTCCTATGGATATTACATATTAACACACGACAAACAGATTGTGGGAATGAAGACTGGGGCCCTATGTCATTGTGGGTAGAAAAGAATATTCCTGAATAACACTCTCAAAAGAAAAGGAGTTGCCTCACCAGTGAATAACACTGTGAATGTTTCCACATTTCATGAAAGAGAAAATCTAATGAACTCATCAACTACTGTAATAAAAGAGCTCCTTCAAAACAAGTTGATATGGAGCTGAGCATCATTCTTATAAAATCTGGCTAGTGAAGATTTTGTTTACAATGAAGGTGCATTAATTTGTATTTTATAGGTGTGGCTGTTTTGCCGTGTATTTGTATGTCTGCATGATGTGTGCAAAATGCCCACGGAGTGGAGAAAGAGGGTGTTGAATCCTTTGAAACCACTATGTACCCACATAGAAACCAAACCCTGTTTCCTGCAAGAGCAACCAGTGTTCACAATCTCTCTAGCCATCTCTTTTGTTCCCAGCTAAGATTTTCCTGGATATGGACCTGAAAATATTATTAATAGAGTATTCATTGACTTTTGTAGATCTTAACCCTAAATGCTTAAAACAAACAAAAAACCCTTGATAACTTTGAAAATAATTCTGTTGTCCTCAGCTGATTAAAGACAAGAGATGCTGATATCTCACCATCGTTCCAATTTAGTAAATCTCAGTACATGGCCTTTCATATCCCCCTTTCTACCGTGCCAGCTTCTAAGCCCAATGAGAAGCAAAGGTAACCTTAAAAAGAATGTAAAGGATTCCTAGAGGAAAACTGGAAAGACCACAGAAGTATTAAGTACATCTAACACAAGGGAGCAGAAGGAAGGGATTTCAGGTAACATGTGACCTCAAGGATCAGATGTCATATACAAGGTAATTTGTGCAACTTAAAGAGCAATACTTCTTGCTAAAGAGGTCCTAGTGCAAGATTTAAAGGAGAAAAAAAAGAAGCAAAATTTGGTTTTCCAGAAGCATAAATTAAAATGGGGAAAACTTCAAATCAGAACAACTTCTGCTACCTGAATAGTGTCACTGAAAAGGGAAGTGGGAAAGTTTGGCTCTGGTAGGACCCAAATCAAACTATAACATTATTAACAACATACTCTTGTAAATAAAACCCCAAAATTAATAGTGACAAAGTACAAGCGAATACAATTTAACATAAAATTCTCCCTCTCTCCAAACTAATTATCTTTTTTAAAAATGCACCTAATTAAAATCTCTTATCTTTCTCTATTCAAGAGAAACTCCTTACAGCTTTCGACAGTGGCAGCAGCCGTGGTGGATTGCTTATCTTATTGTTGTTATACTTTCATGGGGTGTATTTTTACCGTTGTTCTGTTTTCCATCTAGTTTACCTGGTGAGTATAAAAAAACACATTAATTAGAGTAATTTTTACCCTCAGCTCCCATTCTCAAAGCACAGATGTTTCCTTATGAATATACTTTTCCTACTGGTATTGCCCTGTGACAAAGAAATAGTGTCATAGTGTTGTTGTTACCCAATAAAGCTATATCGCATCCAAATATTATATTTATGTACTATATTTTCATTCATATATATCTGTGTAGCTTATTATTTCTTAATAATCCTCTTTTTATTTAACATGCATAGATTTTTTTAAAAAATGAACTTTGTTCAGATTCTTTAGAATAACAGCACTCACAGAACAAATCTCTCACTCTCTACATATCCATGTACATGTGCATATATATGTGTGTGTGCATATGATATTTATTAGAACGGCTTACAAGCTCTGGCCCAGCTAATCAAATAATGTCTGCCTATTTACAGGAGGTCAGTATTTGTTCAGTCTGTAAGGCTCAATGTCTCAGCTGATCTTTAATATGTGCTTGAATCCCAAAGTATTAGGCTCTGATGCCAGGGAAGAAATGGACTTGTTAGTGATGAGGATAAGAACAAGCAGGAAATTGCAAGGGGTCTAGGGAGAAGTCTTAGCATCCAGTTCTTAAAGAAATGCAAATAGATTCTTTGTCAAAAATCAAGTGCATGTAGGTCTGTGGGTTTATTTTTGGGTCTCAATTCCATTTTAGTGTTCAATCTGTCTGTTTCTACATCAATACCATGCAGCTTTTATTACTATTACTCTGTAGTGCAGCTTGAAATCAGAGATGGTGATTCTTCCAGTTCTTTCACTGTAAAAGTTTGTTTTAGATATCTTGTTTTGTTTGGTTTTTCCATATGAAGTTGAGAATTGTTCTTTCAAGTTCTGTAAAAAATTATGTTGGAAGAACCTGGAGGGTCAGGAGCTCTACAAGACAACCAACATGGCAAACTAATCTGGGTCTGAAGCACCAACCGAGGAGTATACAGGGACTGGACCTAGGCCCTCTACACAGATATAGCCGGTGGACAGCTTGGTCTTTATGAGGTTCCCTAGTAAGTGAAGGCTGTCTCTGGCATGGACTCTGTTGATTACTTTCCAATCAGTTCCCTCTGGCAGGGCTGCCTTGTCAGGCCAAAGGGAAGAGGATATGCTCAGTCCTGATGTGACTTGATGTGCCTGGGTGTGTGTGTGGGTGAGAGGTACTCCCCTTTTCTGAGGAGTGGGAAAGGGATGATAGTGAGAAGAAGGAGTTAAGTTGGGACCAGGAAGGGAGGAAGGAGGGAACTATGATGGGGGTGAGCTGTTATGCTGCTGGCATTAGATCTCTTTAATTTCTTTTTAAAATTTATTATTTTTACTATTATTATTACAATTTATTTAATTTGTATCCCATCTGTGGCCCCCTCCCTCATCTTCTCTCAACCCCACCCTCCATTCCTCTTCTCTTCCTATGCCCCTCCCCTAGTCCACTGATAGGGGAGGTCCTCCTTCCCTTCTATCTGACCTTAGCCTACCAGGTCTCCTCAGGACTGGTTGCATTGACTTCTTCTGTGGCCTGGCAAGGCTTCATGAAGGCACTTATTGCTATGAAGATTCCTCTTAGCATTGTTTTCATACCCATAACTTTGGGTATGTTGTGCCTTCATTTCCATTAAGTTTAGAAAGTCTTTAATATTTTTCTTATTTTATTCCTGACACAGTGGTAATTGAGTAGGGGGTTGTTCAATTTCCATGAGTGTGTAGGGTATTTTGTTATGTCTGTTGTTGAAGTCCAGCTTTAATCCGTGGTGATCTGATAAGATACAATGATTTAATTCAATTTTCTTGTATTGGTTGAGGCTTGCCTTGTGATCATCTATATGGTCAGTTTTGGAGAATGTTCTATGGAAGGCATATTCTTTTGTGTTTGGGTGAACATTCTGTGGCTATCTATTAGGTCCATTTGATTCATGATATCTGCTTTGTTATTTCTCTGCTTGGTTTCTGTCTCAGTGATCTGTGTGGTGAGAGTGGGTGTTGAAGTCTCCCACTATTAGTGTGTGCAGCTCGAAGTGTGATTTAAACTTTATAATGTTTCTTTTACAAATGTGGGTAAGCTATTATTTGGAGCCTAAATGTTCAGAATTGAGATGTCCTCTTGGTGGATTTTTTCTTTGATAAGAATGACATTTTCCTAGATATTACAATGGCTACTCTAGCTTGTTTAATAGGATAAAGGAGACATCCTATGCATAATGGAATTTTATTCTTTTATAAACAAAAATAAATGCATGAAAAAACTAGAAATTCTTATGTTAAGTCAACCCAGTGAGACTCAGAAATTCAAATGCCAAATGTTTTTTTCCTCTATAAGTGAGGTATTAATTTAATAATATGTATGTATGTATAAATGTTGGTGCGTCTGAATATGTGTACCTGTGTGTTCATGGGGTTGGTTGACTTAGAAAGGTGTTCATGTGAGGGTCAGAAAAGAGCTTAATGGAAGTTGGATACACAGTAACGAAATGCAGATAATGTGAAGCAGAGCTGGAGACTCACAGGGGAGAGGAACATATGGAGGTGGGGGAGGCCGATGACATGTAGGACAGCAAAAGGGAAAAGGAACAAATAAGAACATAGTGTGATGATATATATATACATGAAAATACAGTTATGAAATTAGTTTCAGTTGCTAAAAAAAGTAAGCATTTAACAATTTTCACAATCACAGAAATACTAATTGAAAGTTTTTTGAGATTTCATCTCTATCCATCTAGAACAGCTGTCATTAGGGGCATCTCAACTAGACACAATTCAAAAAAAGTGAAAACTACATTACTCTTACTGCACCATTCACAACATCCATGATATAAAACCAGCTTAGAAACCTACCAACAGATTACTTGATAAAGAAAATGTGCATTGCAGCCAGCCCTGAGGAGACAGGATGAGCTGGGGTTGGATGGAAGGGGAGGAGGTCCTCCCCTGTTGGTGGACTTGGAGGGGGCGGGGAGGAAATGAGGGAGGGTTGGGGAGGGTGGGAGGGAGTGGGCAGGCTGCGCATGGGATGCAAAGTACCTAACCTGTGATTGATAACAAAAAAAAAATGTGACAGTAGTAGTTAAAATATTGACTTTCAGAGAAAATAGTGTCAAATGGAAGAAAAGATGTTTTCTAATGAAATTATACACTGGAAACAGAAAAAGTTTTGACAGTAACCATCCATCATCACCAGGAAAGAGATTGAACTAAACTGATAACCCATGTTTTATGGGGTGAGAAAATAAATCTTTTGAGAAAATAGATACATCTGGCCATTTTAAGCTATGGACATTAAACGTTCAAATAACAAAATCAAAAAAAAAAAAAAAAAGAAAATGTGTTGCCCAGCACACTTCATTCAGATGTAAAGACTTATATATACCAAGATGTAAAACACATGAAGGAAAAATGCTGACATGGCATGTACATGTAAGAAATTAAGGAAGAAAAGATAAAGGGGCTGGGAGAGGGTAGTGAGTAAATGTAAGTCAAGAAAAGATGTAGCGATATGTGTATAAGAATAG
>CM053751.1:2986776-3034406 GCA_028658305.1 Pachyuromys duprasi
ATACCTCACTCAGTATGATCGTTTCCAGGTCCCACCATTTGCCTGCGAATTTCATGATTTCCTCCTTTTTAATTGCTGAATAGTATTCCATTGTGTAAAAGTACCACAATTTCTGTATCCATTCCTCAACTGAGGGACATCTGGGTTGTTTCCAGGTTCTGGCTATTACAAATAAAGCAGCCACGAACATGGTTGAGCAGATGTCCTTGTTGTGTACTTGAGCATCTTAATTATAGTTTACTCAATTTGTATCCCAGCTGTAGCCTCCCTCCCTCATTCCCTCCCAATCTCACCCTCCCTCTCTCATCCCCTCATATGCTCCTCTCCAAATCCACTGATAGGGGAGGTTCTCCTCCCCTTCCATCTGACCCTAGTCTATCAGGTCTCATCAGGACCAGCTGCATTGTCTTCCTCTGTGGCCTGGTAAGGCTGCTCCCCCCTCAGGGGGAGGTGATCAAAGAGACAGCCACTGAGTTCATATCAGGGACAGTCCCTGTTTCTGACTAGGGAACCCACTTGGATATTGAGTTGCTATGGGCGACATCTGTGTAAGGGTTCTAGGTTATCTCCATGAATGGTTCTTGGTTGGAGTATCAGTCTCAGAAAACACAACTGGGTGCAGATTTCTTGGTTCTGTTGCTCTCCATGTGGAGCTCCTGTCCCCTCCAGGTCTTTCAATCTCCCTCTTCTCTCATAAGATTCCCTGCACTCTGCCCAAAGTTTGGCTATGAGCTTCAGCATCTCCTTTGATACACTGCTGGGTAGAGTCTTTCAGAGGCCCTCTGTGGTAGGCTCCTGTCCTGTTTCCTGTTTTCTCCCTCTTCCAATGACCATCCTGTTTGCCTTTCTGAATGAAGATTGAGCATCTCACCTTGGGTCCTCCTTCTTGCTTAGCTTCCTTAGGTGTACAGATTTTAGTATGTTTATTTTTTATTATATGTCTAATATCCACTTATAAGTGAGTATATACCCTGTTGTATTTCTGCTTCTGGGATACCTTACTCAGGATGATCTTTTCTAGATCCCACCATTTGTCTGCAAATTTCATAATTTTCTTGTTTTTAATTGCTGAGTATTATTCCATTGTGTAAATTACCACAATTTCAGTAGCCATTCTTCATTTGAGGGACATCTGGGTTGTTTCCAGGTTCTGGCAATAAATGGTGCTGGTCTAACCGGATATCTACATGTGCAAAAATGCAAATAGATCCATATTTATCACCCTGCACAAAACTAAAATCGAAGTCGATCAAAGACCTCAACATAAAACCGGACACACTAAATCTGTTAGCAGAAAAATAGGGAAGACCTTAGAACTCATTGGCACAGGAGACAGCACAGACTCTAAGATCAACAATCAATAAATGGGACCTCATGAAACTGTAAAGCTTCCGTAAAGCAAAGGACACTGTTGTCAGAACAAAATGACTTTCTACAGATTGGGAAAGGATCTTCACCAACTCTATATCTGACAGCGGGCTGATATCCAGAATATATAAAGAGCTCAAGAAGTTAAAAAACAACAAATCAAGTAATCCAATTTTAAAAATGGGGTACAGAACTAAACAGAGAATTCCATATAGAGGAAAATCTAATGGCAGAGAAACACTTAAATGTTCAACGTCCTTAGCCATCAGGGAAATGCAAATCAAAACGACCCTGAGATTTCATCCGACACCCATTAGAATGGCTAAGATCAAAAACTCAAGTGGCAATGCATGCTGGAGAGGATGTGGAGAAAGGGGAACCCTCCTCCATTGCTGGTAGGAATGTAAACTTGTACAAGCACTGTGAAAATCAATTTGGCGCTTTCTTAGACAATTAGGAATAGTGATTCCTCAAGATCCAGCTATACCACACCTAGGCATATATTCAAAATATGCTCAAGTATGCAACAAGGACATTTACTCAACCACGTTTGCAGCAGCTTCATACTATTAATTTTTTAAAATATTTATTTTAAAATTAAAATATACTGTGCTTTTCCCTTTTTCCCTTTCTTTTGTTTTTCCCTTTCCACGTATACCAACTCATTTCCTCTCAACCACAGCGAAAGAACTACAGGCAATTAAGGAACACTGTGAGCAAGCGGTAGGAAAGAGGACCCTGTTCCTCTTAAAACATTAGTTAGCTACTTGTGGTTACCCCCCACCCCCGGTTCTTTTATCTATATGCAACAGCTATGTGTATAAAAAATGTGGGCTTGGTTATAATTTATTTAACATCTAATCTCTGCATATATTTATTTTTCTGGGCCTGGGTTACCTCACTTAGAATGACTTCTTTTTCTAGTTCCAGCCATTTGACTTCAAATTTCATGATGTCATTTTTTTAACAGCTGAGCAATACTCCATTGTGTAAATGTACCGTACATTCCTTATCTATTATTCTGTTGAGGCACAGCTATGAATTAAGATAGGCAGTGAAGAAAGATTACCCCCAAGATATGGTGTAGGTTCACACAAACAAGTTTTAAGGAACTTGGGGAAACTTCCTCTTTTCTCTGTCTCAAGGTGAAGGCCAGGGTGAAAAAATTCAATGCAATGATAGTCATATGGCCTATATTTCATGTTTTAATAAATAACAAATTTCCTATTTGAATTTAAATAAGCCAGCATTATAGAGTAGACACCTTAATAATTGGTTATCAGTGTGCATATATCTACGTAAATTAAAGAACTGCTACATGATATAAACTTTAGAAAGAATATTTTTCAGCATATGTAATAATACCTATCAGAATTCATATTTCATGTTATGTACACAGATAGTTTGCAGGATTATAAACTTCTTTAGATAAAATAAAACAGTTAATGTTGACCTTGAAATACATATTTATAATATAGAAAAGGAAAAGTTTTTAAATAAGTTTTAAGTAATTTAAAGTGCAAAATGCAAGGTTATGAATTAGATAACTTAAAGGCAAGATTGTTTCTTCTATGGATGAATCTTCAGACAGTACAGTAAATAAGTAATGTCTACCTTAATCCAAGCAGCTAATACTTAGAATAAATGGAAAATTCTTGGGAAATCTACCCAAATCATAATGAATTTGTAATAGAATAGCACGCACAAACATACACACTTAACATCTAATTTATATGAAGAAACACAGTTTTGTGTGTATTTTTATGTATGTAGATGCTCATGTACATTCAGGTTCACATAAAGATATATACACATGTCGGCCAGGTGACTTCAGGTGTCCTTCCTCAGGCACTCTCCACTTTTATTGTTGTTTTTGAGACATGCCAGCCTGAAACTTGCTGTGTAGGCTAAGCTAGCTTGCTAATAGGCCTCAGGGGCCATTCCCTACCCTGATCTCTCAGCACCAATACTGTAAGTGTGTGCCACTGTGTCTGAAAATTTTTATGTGAATTCTGGGATTGAGCTCAGGTCCTTGATCAAAGCAAGAATTTCACCAACTGAGGCATCTCTCCAGCACACAAACTTCACATTTATATTTGAAACCATATAAACACAACAGAAATATTATCTTGTATATATCTGTATGGCAATATTCAGACGCTTACAAATATTAGCAAAGTTTACCAAGTGTTTCTAATTATGTGGCCTATGCCAGTCTGTGCTATTGCTGCATGACAAAACTTAGTAGTATAACACAAAATTTTTATTTATCTGTGCAAAGTTTAGATGAGGCCTATCCTCCTCATCTATATGTATGGTTGATTACAATGCTCACAATCTGAAGGACAGAATTATCTTTAGGCTTCTTTGCTCTAATATTAGCTTTATTAATAGCTAGGATTTGGAATACTCAGACGAGGCCTTGCTCACAATTGTAAGGCCTTCCTCTGCTCACAGACATACTGATAAAATTGTACACTTCTGCAAGGACCTGCCAAGTCTTATTGTTCTGATAAATCATAGCGCATACATTTCTTCATTAGGAAACTGTAATCTCTGATATTGAGGTGTTATTATAAAAAAGACATAAACTGAAGAAAAATTTTTACATTTGCTCAAACATATTCATAGCAGCTTTATTTGTAATAGCCAGAATCTGGAAACAACCCAGATGTCCCTCAGTTGAGGAATGGATACTGAAATTGTGGTAATTTACACAATGGAATAATACTCAGCAATTAAAAACAAGAAAATTATGAAATTTGCAAGCAAATGGTGGCATCTAGAAAAGATCATCCTGAGTAAGGTATCCCAGAAGCAGAAATACTCACAGGGTATATACTCACTTATAAGTGGATATTAGGCATATAATAAAAAATAAACATACTAAAATCTGTACACCTAAAGAAGCTAAGCAAGAAGGAGGACCCTCGGTGAGATGCTCAATCTTCATTCAGAAAGGCAAACAGGATGGTCATTGGAAGAGGGAGAAAACAGGAAACAGGACAGGAGCCTACCACAGAGGGCCTCTGAAAGACTCTACCCAGCAGTGTATCAAAGGAAATGCTGAAGCTCATAGCCAAACTTTGGGCAGAGTACAGGGAATCTTATGAAAGAAGGGGGAGATAGAAAGACCTGCAGGTCTGTCCTGAGACTGACACTCCAGCCAAGGACCCATTCGAGGAGATAACCTAGAACATCTGCACAGATGTAGCCCAAGGCAGCTCAGTATCCAAGTGAGTGCCCTAGTAAGGGAAATAGGGTCTGTCTCTGACATGAACTCAGGGGCTGTTTCTTTGATCACCTCCTCCTGAGGGGGGAGCAGCCTTACCAGGTCACTGAGGAAGACAATGCAGACAATCTTGATAAGACCTGATAAGCTAGGGCCAGATGGAAGGGGAGGAGCACTTTCCCTATCACTGAAGTGTGGGAGGGCATGGAAGGAAGAGAAAGAGGGAGGGTGAGATTGGGAGGGAATGAGGGAGCAGGACTACAGCTGGGATACAAAGTGAATAAACTGTAATTAATAAAGTAAATTTAATTTTTTTGTAAACCCCATATCTAAAATCCCCTTAAAGGATACACAATTCTAAAGGTACTCTGTCACAGGAGATCAAGAGTACATGCATATGGGCTCTTATTGTAAGAATTTTTGGGATATTAAGGATTTCAAAGTAACATGAATATTTAATCCTTTAGGAACCAATAAATACAATAAAATTACATGATACAAAATTATATAGCATTCACCAGCTGAGTTAGGTAAATGTAAAATATGAGTGTATATTTTACCTCACTGAAAAATATTTTCAATAAGCTAACAGATCCACAGATAAAAATTATATTTGGTATAAAGAGAACCTAAAGTACAAGTCTTTATGGAATATGTCTTAGGGAACTGTATAGTTTTGTTTCCTTAATTACACACATTCAGTTTAGACTATAGAAAGACAGCTCTACATGGGATAAGATAAAATAATTGTGATTTGATCTGTTCTATTTCAGTTGCTGTTGAAGAATACACTGCTGATGACCCAGATATTCTGCAAAGCCGTGGAGTTTATAACCTCTGAGGGATCTTCATTATTTGTTCCCGTGTATTTAGAAAGTCAGTTTATGTTAACACCCTCACATGCCACTGTGCTTACAGGTAGATATTTCTACCTATTGTGCTGACTTCAATTCTTTTCTCAATGTCCACATTTAAGTGATATATACATATGTACACATATATATATATATATACATATATATATATAAGAAATGTGTCATGTAAGCAGAAGACAGAGGGTGCCATGTACTTGAGTGCTACTTCTTAAAATTATAAAAACAAATTCATAAAACTTAACAATGCTGTTTACATACCTGCCCATTTTATTTCCCCTCCCTTTTAGGAAACAACTCTTTTCCAGCCACAATGTTCCTTCCTTTCTGTGCTTCTATATCTTCCTGCTTGTGTATCTGTACTCAATATTTTCTAAAATATTCACATTTCCTATCATTTCTTCTGTCTCATTCACCAGAAAACATATTTTTTCAGATTCACATTGATTTGAACTTAATGCGTTGTAATTATGCTGTGGTGTTCTCTTTTTGTAATTAACTGGCAGAGACATGCTGCTTTTTACATGCATGCAATTGTTTATCCATTATTATATTAATAGATATAAAATTAAATTTTTATCTTAATTCTTCTAAACAATGTCATAATAGTAAACCCACAATATCCCTTCATGCACATTTGTAAAAGTTTTTCTGTGTTTTGACACTAAACAGCAACTGCTATTGTCTACATTTTTATATGATTATTATTATTATTATGTTTGTAAGTGAGTATTAATATTTACTATTGGTTTATCTTTTATTAAAGCTGCTGTTAATCCTAAACGAAATCACCATATAGAGACTATGACTTATTTAGTAAACCTAGAGCACAATGCTGGGCAATAGTTACTCCATCCTAAACCTCCAAGCCCTCATAGTTTCCTAACATTTATAATTCCCACATTATACTTGCTTTTAGTGAAACCTTGGGTCCTGTTCATTCTCCATCTCATTTGAAGACATCTGCTTATGCCTCTGTTTTCCCAGCCTCTGCCTGCCTTCCTCCTCCTCTGCCTCCCACCCTCTGGCTCCTCCCTCTCTTCCTGCTTCCTTTCTATTGCTCAACATTGCGGCTGGTTGTTTATTTTGACACTTTTACAGAAAGTTGAGACAGGTGATGCTTAGAATGAGGATCACAATGCAATGTCCGGATTGAAACCAGAGAGTGGGGGAGAGAAATCAGCGTTTGAACGAACAAGTGTAAAGTGTATACATTTCAAAATAACATTATACCAACATTATTTACTATTTATTCATTTTGTATCCCAGTTGTAGCCCCCTCCCTCATCTCCTCCCAATCCCACCCTCCTTCCCTCTTCCTTCCCTATACTTCTCCCTTAGTTCACTGATAGTGGAGGTCCTCCTCCCCTACTGTCTGACCCTAGCCTATCAGGTTACATCAGGACTGCCTGGATCCTTTTCCAGTGTGGACTGGCTAGGTTGCACCACCTGGGAGAAGTGATCAAGGAACAGGCAATCGAGTTCATATCAGACTTTCTCCCTGTACTAGTGAACCTACATGGAGACTGTGCTCTCTGTGGGCTACATCTGGGCAGGGAGTCTATGTCTTCTTTATACATGGTCTTTGGTTGATGCATCAGTCTCTGCAGTCTCCCCCTGATCACAGCCAAACTGTTGAATACTTTTTCAATCTTAAAATTCTATTGAGACTTTGACTCTTTAAGAGACATTGGAAATGGAAGTATTAAAGGGTTCTAGAATTAATTGAAAAGTGATTAACATAATAGTTCATTTTAGGGTATACAGAGTCAAGCAGGCATGTTATAGCGCTTAATGTAACTGGTGAAAGAATACTAAAATGAGTATTTAATCTTCAAACACAAGGCCAGAAAAATAAAACAGAATGAATATAATGTATGTGAGAGAAATGAAACCAAAACCCAAAACCCAAATGTTAGTGCAGAACCATTGATCATTAGCAGATTATTGGGTAGATTGTTTTCATCATCAGGTTTCCCCACGTGTTTATCTAGTAGTCTCTCCATGTACCTCTGATGCATAGCCCAAAATTACTAAGTGCATACTGAACCTTGGCTCCTAAGGATAAAGTTTAGGCCAATTTTGGTATCTACAGCAGTGACATAGATACATGTAATTTTTTAAATTTTTATTTTTTATATTAATCACAGGTTATGTACTTTGTATCCCAGCCATAGCCCCCTTCCTCATTCCCTCTCAATCCCACCATCCCTCCCTCATCTCCTCCCTGGCCCTTTCCAAGTCCAGTGATAGTGGTGAACCTCCTCCCCTTCCATCTGACCCTAGCTTATAAGGTCTCTTCAGGGCTGGCTGCAATGTCCTGTTCTGTGGCCTAGCAAGGCTGCTCTTCCCTCGGGGGTGTGGTCAAAGAGCCGGCCATTGAGTTCATGTCAGAAATAGTCCCTGTTCCCCTTACTAGGGTACCCACTTGGATACTGAGCTACCATGCGCTATTTCCGAGCAGGGATTCTAGGTTATACCCATACATGGTCCTTGGTTGGAGAAACAATCTCATAAAAGACCCCTGTGCCCTGATATATTTGGTATTTATGGAGCTCCTGTCCTCTCCAGGCCTTATTAACTCCCCCTTCTTTCATATGATTCCCTGAACTATGCAAGAATTTGGGTTATGTGTCTTAATATCTGCATTGATACACAGCTAGGTAGAGATACATGCAATTTATCTGCAAATAAGACTATCAGTCTGCAGAGTTTTCAGACTTCTGTGTCAAAGCTTTTATTTTTGTCAAGTTAGTATTACATTTTGTCATTGACCTGTAATTTTCTGAAAAAAAAGGCTCCTAGAAAAAAACTTTCTCCATTCTTCAGAGGATTAGAACCATAAAACCACCAATCACAAAGATCTGTAGTTCAAGGAAGTCATCTGATTAGTGGAACCTCTGGGTAGAAAACAGGTGATACCTTAAGGTAGACTTTTGAAAGAAAATGTTCTCCCCCCCATTCCAAGCAGCTAACAGTTGCCAATAGCTCCATTGCTAGGGATTAGATTCCTTGCCCAACTCCTATTTTCATTCTCAAATTTGTCTCACTTGTGTTTGCATAGGTTTTGTCTCTTCTATTGAAACTACTGTGCATACATATGTGCCTCTGCCTTGGTGTATTCATAAGACACTGTTTCTTTCTGATACCCATTGTTTCTGGCTTCTTATACCCTTTCTGCTTTCTCTTTTACAATGATCCCTGAGCCTTTCAAAGAGGGGCTACAGTATAAATGTTCCATTCAGAGCTGAGCATTCTTTCCTTTCTTTCTCTGGATGTTAGCCATTTTTGGCCTTTGTGTTAGTCACCGTCTATTGTAGATAGAAGATTCTTCAATGATTGTTGTGAGATACATTATTCTATGATATAATAATAAATCATGAGAACTTAATTTAATATCCATCTAACTGAACAATAGTAATAGGCTTCTTCTTAGGGCCTATGATGTGTCTAGCCATATGATTTCCTTTCAGTAGTTGTACCATGTATTACTTTTCCTTTCTTATAGAATAAGTCAAATCTATTGAAATAGTGGCTTGATCTTCCACTAATATTCATGCTACTACAAAAGAAGTGGGTACATCTTGCCAGTCATTACCATAGTTCTCAAGTTTAACAGTTGGGCATAACTGATTACTTTTTTCTTCAGTAGCATGTATAGTACCTTCCACATTATGAAAGATATCCATCAGCACCAGCTTGATTTCTCTATGTTTTATAATTTAAGTTTGTAATGTCTTCAATAACTACTGTAAAGACTGGACAGTAACCAATAAAAATGACAATAATCTGTAATGTTTGGTAGGCAGAGAATGTGAACCCTAATTTTATAACAATTCGAAAATATGTAGCCCATTTTTCAGAGGGATAGTTCTCACAGAGTGATATAAAAAGAAGCCAGGAAATGTTTGTGAATTTACCTACAGTGAATTATAGCATAGAAAACAAAAACAAACCTAAACCCTAAGCCTTAAGAATTCGTATTTTTTATAATGGTCCCCTATCATGCTTGTCCTTTTCCACAGAACAAAACATTACTACAGTAGACAGCATTATTACACTACCATGTGTGTCCCAGGGATCAGTGGTAGGCATCATTAGTTGAAATGTCTTGCTAGCTCTAAAGTGATATTAGCTTGACTTAATCTATTGGAAATTTTTCAACTAATATTGTTTGCTGAGATAAGGTGGTGTAGCACCACCCAGACCGTCTGTGAACTTGAACCTGGTCTGAAGAGGAGGCTGCTCTTCATGTCTTCCTCCTCCAACTTTTAGGTATGCTCTGCCATACCCAGTTTAATTGGCTTTCATTTCAAGATTTTCGATTTTTCACAATGACTTCTTTGAGTTGCTTTCCCTCATTTTTAATTATCTTCATTAACTCACTCTGCAGTGGTTTGAATAGAAACGGTCTACATAGACTCATGTGTTTGAATACTTGGCCCTGGGCAGTGGCACTATTAGGAGGTAAGGCCTTGTTAGAATATGTGTGGCCTTGTTAAAAGAGGTGTGTTACTGGGGGCATGCATTGAGGTCCCAGAAGCTCAAGCTAGCCCTAGATTCAATTTGACTTCTGCCTGCTGACCCAGCTGTAGCTCTCTCCCCTCCTGCTTCATTACTCTGCCTGCCAGCACATTTCCTTTTGTGATGATAATGCAATAATAACCCTCTGAAACTGTAAGCCAGCCCCAGTTAAATGTCTTCTTTTAAAAGAAATGGTGTGGTCATGGTGTCTCTTCACAGCACTAGAAACCCTAATGGCAACACGCTCATATTGTTTGTCTGTTATATATTGCTACTTTTCATATTGTTTTTTTCTTATTGAGGTTTCTACATGATTTCACATAAACAACTCTTTACTTTTATATGGTGGCCTTCATGATATGTTGATTTCGTCTGCCAGTGTGACTTGGAATAATTAATTTCTTGCCTGAGGTTGTATTTATTTTCAAAATTACTCTTTAATATAATGTCTTTATGAGCTTTTTGTGATCACAGTTTGGCAACAGAGCTTACCATGTCAACATCAGAATAAATTAACATTTCTGCAAGTCTTGAAAGAGTGGACCAATTCTGGCACTTCTAACAGATGTGTAGGCATTTTAAGTTGTGGTATGCATACTCAATAGTGACTCCCACAAGAGTGATAGTACTGTTAGAAATTATGGACCTCTAAAGACATTGTTGCTAGTAACTCTGTTATTGGAAAGTGATTCTTATGTTGGTTGCTGCATTCATGTTGAAAGGTATATGGAGTGCTGAAAGGAATATTATCATAACGATTAACAATTAGAATCATAGCTTTTACTGTGTGAAACTTCATCACCAGACTCATCAGTCACATGCAGTTTTGACTACTGTAGAATATTATGTTTTCCTCTTTTTTGATACTGTGTATATTTGCCCTAAAATTAACCTCAGCCAGGCCTCCCCAGCTGTGCTGGTGAATAGGGGGAATTGTATGCCTCTCTCATTTCATTAAGTAGAAGTGTCCACTAGGTTCAAGAAAGACTGTGTTATGACTGGAACTAAATTAATTCTCCAGAAAATACAGCTGAGGGGAACAACAGTCCATTATACACCAGTCTCTAGTGTTGATCCCTGTTCTTGTGGGATGGATGACAGAGAAAGAAAGAAAAGTGATTTTTTAAAATAATAAAAATAGCTAAGTAAAAAGGAAATTGAAAGGCTGGATCTGTCACTCGATGAAGGAAAACTTGTCTAGGATATGAAAATCCTCAGCATTTAAAAAAGAAAAAATTAAAAAGTTAAAAATATAGATAAACAAAACAAATTGAAAGCATGAAAAGAGAAAGAGAGAAAAACTTAATTAAAATGAAGATAAAAGTAAGAAAAATAACAATAAATGAACATGCAATGTTAAAATATAAACAAATGGAGGGAAAGGTAAGTGAAAACATTTTCCCTACTAAGATCTCTCTGGATCTTCTAGAGTTAAAAATTTACAGTGAATAGGGTAAGAGTAGTAGAATGTATTTTTAGATTACTCTGTTTCTTCTCAGTTGTCACCAAACTAGTGAAGCAGAGCCAGGCTGTGCCCAACATCTAACAAACACAGTGTGTTTTCACTGTACTAGGATGTGTACTCTGTGGAGTTGTTAAGCCTGTGATGCTCTGCACATAGATATTGATAATACAGAAGTGAGCCTGTCTTGCCACATGAGCATAGGAGGACTTTAGTCTACTTTAGGTTTATATTCACCTAAAAAGTTTTCTTCTATACAACAACTATATAGATAGTATTGAGGCTACAGCAATCTCTTTTCACTGAGAATTAAATTTGGGCAGACTATGGACCATGCTGAACCATTGGCTCTGAAGATTTTGGTCTTGCTACCTGGGCGTAAGAAACATCCAAGATGTGGAGCATCCCTGGAATATCTCTCACACTATGTGTGAGCATCTGCCTGTCAGGTGTTATATCAGAGACACTCACCCAAAGAGGAACTAACTGCCTTACTCCCTGGGGTTGCTGCTTATACAGCTGATTCACCGAGGAGTCCATGAGAAGTCTGAGATTCTTTGGTGAAATCTGAGACTATGCCAGCGTTTCCAATCTCAAAATGGCTGAGTCTCTGACAACAGAAGACTCAGGTACTGCTATAACTGAATTTTCACTGAGCTTCCTATTAGTTTCTTTTCTGAACCTAGCTTGCTTCCAGACTCCAGGCCTAATATTTACTTCAGCTTCTTCTCTGCATAATACAGTCTTTTTTTTCCCCCACCAAGTCTTGGCTTCTGCTGCCATTTTACTGCCTAGGAGCAGGAAGTCTACTTTCCTATTAAAGTTTTATATTCCAGGAGTCAAGGTATTTGCTCACCTTGCTTTGTTATTCTTCATGTCTATTGAATGTGCCAGATTTTGTTTTCTGTGTAGAGAATTTCCAGCTCTCATCCACTCTTCCTTCTACAACAAGTTCCAATTCTATTATTTTGTTTCCATTTTATGGAATGGAATTATGGCTGAGTGTCCCTATCCCACTACCTTGGACCTGAACTTAAAATTTTTATTTTATCAATTATGTGTTTCATTGTCCACTTTTCTTTTCAGACATCACCTTTATTTCTCTTTTCCTTCACTTTTTTCATTTTTATGGAACATTTCGTTTGTATGTGTTTATTATGACCTGATTTGATCTTGTGTTTGTGCTGTCATTGGTATTTTGTTCTCTGTCCATTACATTTACTTATAGTGGTCTATATTTGGAGCTGCTTGAGTTGAATTAATGTGTATGTTTATTGTGCTATATTGAGCTTTCCATTGTCCTATTGCTCCTCTTTTACTTTTTCCAGCTCATATTATTCTTGTAATTTCCTGTTTCTAAGTATCTATGCTTACGTATAAAAATCATACATTATAATGGGCACTCTGGAGTCTTGCATTGTTTTAAAAATGTTCATGTTGATCTCTTTAAGAGATCTCAGTGAATTGGCCTATCCAATCTTTTTCACAGGATGGTTTGAGAAATCTTGTTATTTCAATTAATTTTCTTAATATAGGCCATACTTTCAGTTGGGTTCAAGAATAGCCACAAACTGAACACTAGAATGCAAGGCTCAGATTGATGGAAGTTTGTTGAACATTGAACAAAAACTAACCAGTTGAGGCCATAATTTGGGCTTGGGAGCCAGACTATGATGCCGGTCTGTTTCTAATGCAGGCTTTTTATGAAAAAAAAAAAAAGTATTCAGGTAAGAACCAGGTAACCAGGTATAGAAAGTAGGAGAGGCATCGTTTTGACCAGCTAAACATAATCAATTTTATTCTATGTGTACTATATCTAGATAGCTAGACAAAGTACTTTAAGCTGATTATCTGGGACTTAGGGTAAAAGAGCTCTTGGGGGCTTTGCAACTTTCTGGGAGTAAGGAACATACCAGGATGCTGTGATCTTTAACTGAAGCAGAACATGCAGTTAACAAGTATTGTTTCATTCTAAGAAGGAAGTATTGAACTATTGAATTGTATATCCTGCTCCCAGGCATGCAGAGCCTGAGAACTTGAACTTAATTTCACATATAATTAAAATGGAGGCTTGGAGGTAAAATGGCTTCTGATACGCTAAAGGTGACAGCAGGTATTAAGAGAGGCCCCACAGTTATGCTAAGAACTAAAGTAGGTCTCAATGAAGGAGCTATACAGTTTAAGCAGGTTACAACAATAGTATCTCCCAATAAGACAATTCCTAATTTCTAAGTGGGTATGGACTATGTTCCTGGGTTGTATTATATACTCAGTGTATAGGAGTAAAACATTACCATCACAACCAGAGTCCAGTAGACATATAATGGCTCCATCCTCATACCAGAACTGTGTATATTGTAATGTCCAGATTTACTCAAATACAAAATTTACTAGGGTTCTTTGTATTGAGTAGAAGGAATGACATCTATATGTTACTTTTTCTGTACTATCAAGAGTTGCCTTTTAACAGTATTTTATTTTCCTTTTCTCAGGACTTATTATTCTTCCAGGAAGTGCAGTTGCTCATTTTATGGGAGGTCTAATTGTTGACAGATTGGAGATGAGCTATAAGACCAAAATAAACTTTACAGCCGTGACAACTGTTCTAGCAACTGTGTTTTTTACATTAATCTTTTTTGTAGAGTGTGAAACAGTGAAAGCTGCAGGAATCAATGAGGATTATGATGGGTAAATATAAGTTTTTATATTATATTTTTAATCATAACTGAAGGGATGTTTTCCATACCAGTAATCCAGCAGCTGCATAAATTTATATAACTTTTGGAATTACTAAACATGAAAATAAGGTCTCAAACATGGTTTTACTTTTCATATTAAGGGTACATATCTCACAGAGATATATTTATCATGTATTCACAAACTATTTAGAATCAAAACTAGAACTTTGTGTTAGAGTCTGTAGCAAGTACAAGGTGGTAGTAAAATATGTATAATGTGATTTGATCTTGTGTTCTTGAAATTATCTATCTGCATTCTTGCATACATCAAAGAATGGATTTCAAGAATATTTGTGCATACACATGGATATTTTAAATTAAATATGCAAAAGCCCAAAGGGCTTGGCAAGGGTTAATATTAAGTATTGTACAATATAAATACAGCTGAAAACTAAAGGACTAAGCAAGTAAAAGGACAAAAGAGAATGAAAGCACTATCAACGACAGTAAGGTGGCTTACAGGAAATCAATATCCAATAAATGCCACTGGAGCTATTCACAGGGCTTATAAAACATGATTTTTTTAAATTTATTTATTTTTATCTCAATCACAGGTTAGGTACTTTGAATCCCAGGCATAGCCCCCTCCCTCATTCCCTCCTATCCTCCCACTCCTTCCCTCATCTCCCTCCTCCCCGCCCCCTCCAAGTCCACCAACAGGGGAGGACCTCCTTCCCTTCCATCTAACCCCAGCTTATCCTGTCTCCTCAGGGCTGGCTGCAATGTCCTCCCCTGGGATCTAGCCAGTCTGTCACTCCCCGGCTTGTATGGGGGAGGGTCAAAGAGTCAGCCATCAAGATCATGACTAAAACAGTCCCTGTTTCCCTGAATAGGGTCTTCAGTCCGACACCGAGCTATCATGGGCCCCATCTGTGCGGGGGGTCCAGGCCACATCCACACATGGTCCTTGATTGTAGAAACCGTCTCATACAAGACCCCTGTGCCCTGCTCAGTTTGGTCTTTGTGGAGCTTTTGTTCTCCCCAAGTCTCAACAACCTCCCCCAGATCTATCATTACTTCTCGCCCTCTGTCAGAGGCTTGATCTCGAGTCTTAATTATCTGCTCTGATACATCGCTACATTGACCCCCCCCCCCAGAGGTCCTCTTTGGCATGCTCCTGTTTTGCTTGTATAAAACATGATTTTAACTTTACTTCTTTTTACAGATTTATTCATAGGATTTAGAGGAAGACAATGAATTTGTAGACAGTAATAAAAGATGCATCTGTAATTAAAACAATATTTTTTTACATTTTCATTTTATATTAATCACAGGTTATGTACTTTGTATCCCAGCTGTAGCCCCCTCCCGTATTCCCTCATTATCCCTGCTCATCCCTCCCTCATCTCCTCCCTGCCCCTTTCAAAGTCCACTGATAGGGGAGGTCCTCCTCCCCTTCCTTCTAACTCTAGCTAATCAGGTCTCTTCAGGACTGGCTTCAATGTCCTCTTCTGTGGCCTAGCAAGGCTGCTTCTCCCTCATGGGGCAAGGGGGTCGAAGAGCAAGCCATTGAGCTCTTGTCTGAAGTAGTCCCTGTTCCCCTTACTAGGGTACCCACTTGGATATTGAGGTACCATTTGCTATATTCAAGCAGGGGTCCTAGGTTATATCCATACATGGTCCTTGGTTGGAGAAACAGTCTCATAAAAGATCCCTGTGCCCTGGTATATTTGGTCCTTGCGGATCTCCTGTCCTCTCCAGGTCATACTAACTACCCCTTCTTTCATATGATTCCCTGCACTCTGCCAAAGGGTTGGTTATGTGTCTTAATATTTGCTTTGATACACTGCTAGGTAGAGTCTTTCCGAGGCCCTCTGTGGTAGGCTGTTGTCCTGCTACTTGTTTTCTCCTACATCCAATGTCCATCCTGTTTGTCTTCCTAAGTGAGTATTAATCCTCTTACCCCAGAAGATGCTCAAGTACACAACAAGGACATTTGCTCAACTATGTTCCTAGCTGCTTTATTCGTAATAGTCAGAATCTGGAAACAACCCAGATGTCCCTCAGTTGAGGAATGGATACAGAAATTTTGGTACTTTTACACAATGAAATACTACCCAGCAATTAAAAAGGAGGAAATCATGAAATTTGCAGGCAAATGGTGGGACCTGGAAACGATCATCCTGAGTGAGGTATCCCAAAAGAAGAAAGACACACATGGTATATACTCACTTATATAAACCTATAAGATAGGATAAACATAGTGAAGTCAAAACAATAATTTTTAAAAGATTTTTTTCCTAATAAAGCTTTCACATACATCAAAGACCCTATATGTATCAGCAGAGCAAAAACCAAAATGTTATGAAAACACAGCCCCTTCTAAAACAAAATCAATCAAGTTGGAAGACTAAACTGCATGAGGTAAAAATTTATTATGAAGCAACAAGAAGTGCAATGGTATCGTCTTAAATATGAATCTTCATATGATTAAGAACAGAGAACTTAGTGATACGTTATGAATACTTAAAACTTAATATATGTAAATCAGACATTCTAACCTGAGAAAGATGTTACATTCTTTAAGTATATATATATATGTCTGGGAGATTTACATACCCAACTGGAAATAGAATATAATAAAGCATTCCTAGTTTTACACAATCCTCCAGTATGTAAGAGATCTATATATGTACACTAGGAAAAATATAAATTATACTTCTGCCTTAAAGTAAGATTTATCTACTATAGAAGATAAAATGCTTTAAATTTATTAATTTGTTTATTTCATGAATAAATGACATGTTATAAACATGAAAACAGCAATCCATATTATTTGATGCAAAAATTTATGAAATGTTTTTTCAGCTGAATGTGTATGGAAAATATGAGAGGTAACAAAAGTTTTCTGTACACAATATAAAAAACTGGACTGAGACTATGAGACTTCTGTCAATGAATATAATATTGCACAATTTATTCTAAGAATATGAGGAATAATTTATCTTGAATTTTGCAAAATTTCTTTCAAATAACATAACATTATTAATCCAGAAAGAACTTTATAACTTGGACTTAATAAAAATTCAAATCTTTCTTTTAATGATTTTTTTTCTGTTTTTTGGAAGAGAAGGTTAAGAAAGGTCTCACTATGTAAATACCTGGTTATGCTTTAATTTGTTGGTTCGGCCCAGACTAGCCTTGGATATCAGATGTCCAACTGCCTCTGACTTTGTAATTCTGGAAAGGAAAGTGCATGAGCACCACTAGGCCTTGTTTTCAAGGACTGTTGAAAAAACAGCCACAGATTATAAAAAGACATTGGAAAATATCATATACAAAAGATATATTTGTGTTTACATATAAAACAACAAATAGTGGTTTTATTAGTAATAAGAAAATAAACCATGCAACAAAAAAGGAAAAAGAATTTTTAAACAGAATTTCATCAAATAATATGTATACAGAGATGGAAAATATGCAATTAGAAATAAATTCACTCATTAGTCACAAGGAAAATGTGAATCAAACCTCACAATCTTACCTATTGTCCCTATTTCAGAATGCCTAAATCAATGAAATCATACTGTTGCAAAGAAATTTAGAGATCAGTTGAAGCTCCTACATACTGCTAGCAGAAATTCACCCATAAACTGAGGAGGGCCCTGCAAGGTCTCATGGAAGTAGGGAAATGAACTGTGAAGAGGTGAAAATGAAATCATTGTTCAGACTGACTTTGTCAGCTTGGATCAAATTTGGGGGAGTCTGATGCCGTTTTGTCTCATTTCAATTTCTATGTCCAAACTGCTCATGTGCCATCCTGTCCAACTTCTGTTTACTAAACTCCACCCGTCCTCAAGTTCATCTTTACAACTCTTCCATTCACTATACCCTTTCTTCACTCACATGTCTTCTTCAGTATTCCTTTGTTCTAAAGTTAGCTCAGTTTCGATTCTCAGCGCATCTCTTTCCTTCATGTGTAAATTTACACATTAGATCAGTTAATGTTGAGCCTCAATCTTTCTGCCATGTTTCAGTGCAACATTATTGCAGAATTTAACCATGAGTCTCCAGAAAGCAACTTAAAGAGTAGAGTCAAATCCTTAGTAGTGATAGGCAGATGAGATCACATCCAATTGATTTAGCCTAAATTTTTAAAATTTTGTTCTTTTTCATTTATTTACCTTAGACGTTAAGTAGTCATTTGAACATTGATTTGTTGAGCAGGGGAGGAGAATATCCTCCGTATACTGAATGATCAATACCTCAGGAAATTTAATCAGAATCTCTTAGGTCCTTTATGTCCTAGTTTCAACTGTTTGTGCGCTAGAAGTTGGGCTCTTTTTGTTATTTTTCTGGCATGAAAAGTGATACTTTGATACTGAGTAATAATTCCTGGTCTGAAGAAAAAACAAAAAATAAAAGCAAGCAAGCAAGCAAAAAGCTAAGCTAATTTTGCAGGTGGTATAGCCCCACTTGCCATTTCTTAGAACTCAGGGGTTGCTGCTCTGCACTAGACGGTTCCAGATAGGAAGTGCTGTTAGGAGGCATGTAGCAAGAGGGAGAGACTCTGAGTTCTTGTCATGAACCCCTAACCATTCTGAATGCCCTCCACAATGTGTTTGGCAGAAAAGTCTCTTTCTCTTTCTCTCTGTCTCTCTGTCCCTCTCTCTCATACACACACTTGCACACAAACACTGAGAAAAACACATTAGTGCTGCTCTTTCAAGGGTCAAGAACTGTTTTCTATAAGAGGCCAAAGTATCTTGAAACCCTAATATACACTTAAAGACAACTTCTCTTAACCTTCTCAGAGGGTCAATGTGCCTCATGTTTTGTCACCAGTTGAGGCTGTCTTTGTAGGTGTTGATGAGGTCTGTTCTTTTCGGGTAGCATAACTACTATAGCCATTTCTGTTTCAAGGATAACAGAGGTAGGTCTCAGCTTGTTGCTGATATAGAAGAAAAGAATCTCTGTCCAAGGTCATGTTAACCAAAAACTGTTTTATGTTTAGCATACTCTATGGCCTTGTTGTTCTCTGAAATTCCCCCGACCCTAAGCACTGCTGGCCCTAACCATAAACATTACTTGGACCAATCAAACTGAGGGTCATCTAGAAATGCTTGTCCAGGTAGGAAAATAAATAGATAGATAGACAGACAGACAGACAGACAGACAGATAGGTAGATAGATAGGCAGATAACTTAAGTCAGAGATAACTAACCTGTTCCACTGTGCTCCCCATAGCCTCTCCCAGATATGAGCTAATTGTGGTTTTCACCTTTAAATATGCAATACAGCTTCACCTCAGAGGCTGTGGTTCAGATCCCAAACTGACCACCTCCCTGACCTCAGAAAATGAAGCTTTCATTCTAAGCTTTTACATCTGGTATGAGTTTTCTTGGCTTCCACACTGAACACAGCAGATAGAAAAAATAAAGCCGTAAGAGATGAGAATGAAAACTTCAGATTTTCTTCATCAGCCTGTATCAAATTTTAGGAAGTCTGATACCAGCCAGTTAAATGTTAGTATATTTATACACAGTATAATTTTGGGAAAAGTTCCCTGGTGTAATACAATCCCCAGTGCATATAAAAGCATAGTTACTTTGAAGCTCAACTCAAGGTTCCTGTCATTTATCCCAAGAAGATGGCTTATAGAGATGGGCTACCAACACTAGCTTAAGGAAGTAAGGAAGGATCTTGCGTAATTATGGTCATGCATAAAGTGTATAGATTATATAGGCTATTAGCTACCTCTGGTCCTGGTTGAGAGAGCTTTGGGAAGTCAATGGCTGTACAGCTAATGTAAGGGCCATCTAGTTTACCTCTAGTCCTGGCTGTGTAAGTACTTAGAATGGCCTGCCCTAACATATAATGCGTTGTTAACATTTCTGGTTTCCCTGGTGGTCTGTGGTCACAAGATCCTTTGTGCTCCTAACAATAAAATAAACCACTTTGGAAAACATTGTTTTTTTGAAAAATTACAAAAAAGAGGAAGCTCAGTGTTTAAAGCAATTCTTCTCCTTCCAGAGAACCCTGGTTTGATAATACCCAGCACCCAAATAGAGGATTATAACTGTATATAACTAGTTCACAGAGATCCAATGACTGTCTTTTGCTTCCATGGGTGGTACACTCATATAGTATACAGTCATACCATTCCAGCAAAACATGCATACACATAAAATACTTCTAAAATAGTCATATTAAAAACTTACAGGCTGGGCATGGTAGAGCATGCCTTTAATTTCAGCACTCAGAGAGGCAGAGGCAGGCAGTTCTCTGTGAGTTTGTGGCCAGCCTGGTCTAAAAAGTCCAGGACAGCCAAGGCTAACACAGAGAAACTCAGTCTTGAAAAAAAATGTAAAAAAAAACCCTTACAATTTAATATTCTACTTTTAATACACAGGAATCATGAAAACATATGTCCATATAAGAGCAAATTAAGATTATTTGTGCAAAAGAAGCAAGAAAAGTGTTTAGTATCGTGATTACTCTTTATAAAATCTCAATAAATGAACAGGAAGATGATTGCTAATAAGTACAAAAATTACAAAGGGATAAAAGAAATCTTTGAAGTTGGGGTGCAGCACATTATAGGTGGTTATGATTTTGTTTGTTATAAAAACTCTGGTGAAAATTTTACTATAACACAAAAATAAATCAACTGGTACATTTTTTAAGACGTTTTTAGTTTATGTGTTTGAGCATTTACCTGCACGCATGTTTATGTACTGCATGCATGCCTGGTACCTGGTGGTAACATAAGCGGGCATCAGATTCCTTGGAAGGGGTGTTACAGATAGATGTGAGCAGCTATGTGAAATTTTGCCCCTCTAGAAAAAAGGAAGTGCTGTTAAGGACTAAGCCATCTCTCCAGGATTATCAAGTGATACATTCTTTTTAAATTTTCTTAATTACAGTTTATTTACTTTGAATTCCAGCTATAAGCCCCTCTCCCACCCCCTCCTAATCCTACCCTCCATTCCTCCTCTTCTCCTCTACCACACCCCCCCATCCCTGTCCAATGATAGGGAGGTCCTCCTTCCCTTCCATCTGACCCTAGTCTATCACACCTCATCAGGACTGTCTTCATTGTCTTCCTCTGTGGACTGGTAAGGCTGCTCCTCCTTCAGGTGGAAGTGATCAAAGAGCAGGCCTCTAAGCTCATGTCTGAGACAGTCCCTGTTCCCATTATTGGGAACCCTCTTGGACACTGAGCTGCCATGGGCTACATATTTATGGGGGTTCTAGGTTTTCTCCATGCATGGTCCTTGTTTGCAGTATTAGTCTCACAAAAGACCCCTGTGCCAAGATTTTTTTGGTTCCTTTGCTCTCCTTGTGGAGTTCCTGTACCCTCCAGGTCTATCTCCCCCTTCTTTCCTAAGATTCCCTGCACTCTGCCCAAAGTTTAGCTGTGAGTCTCACTATCTACTTCCATACCCTGCTAGGTAGAGTCTTTCAGAGGTAGACTGCGTGGTAGGCTCCTATCTTTTTCCGTGTTTTCTCCCACTTCTGATGTCCATCCCATTTGCCTTTCTGAATGAAGATTGAGCATCTCACCCAGGGTTCTACTTCTTGACTTGCTTCTTTAGGTGTACAGATTTTCAAATGATTATCCTATATTATATGTCTAATGTCCACTTATAAGTGAGTATATGCCATTTGTATCTTTTGTTCTGGGATACCTCACTAAGGATGATCTTTTCTAGATCCCACAATTTGCCTGCAAATTTCAAGATTTTCTTGTTTTTAATTCCATTGTGTAAATGTAGCACAATTTCTGTATCCATTCCTCTGTTGAGGGACAACTGGATTATTTCCAACTTCTGGCTAGTACAAATAAAGCTGTTACGAACATGGTTGAACAAATGCCCTTTTTGTCTGGTTGAGCATATTTTGGATATGCCTAGGAGTGGTATAGCTAGATCTTGATGTAGCACTATTCCTAATTGTCTGAGAAAGAGCCAGATTGATTTCCAAACTGGTTGTACAAGTTTACATTCGCACCAACAATGGAATGAGGTTCCTCCTTCACATCCTCTCCAGCATGTGCTGTCACTTGATTTTTGATTTTAGCAATTCTGATGGGTATAAAGTGAAATCCCAGGGTCATTTTTATTTGCATTTCCCTGATGAGTAAGGATGTTGAGCATTTCTTTAAGTGTTTCTCTGCCTTTCGATGTTCCTTTATTGAGAATTCTCTGTTTAGATCTATACCCCAATTTTTTAATTGAATTACATGATTTGTGGATGTTTTAGCTCCTTAAGTTCTTTATGTATTTTAGATATTAGACCTCTGTCAGATATAGGGTTGCTGAAAATCCTTTCTCAAACTGTAGGCTATAGATTTGTTCTGATGACAGTGCCCTTTGCTTTACAGAAGCTTTTCACTTACATGAGATCCCATTTATTGATTGTTGATTTTAGAGCCTGTGCTGTTGGTGTTCTTGTCAGGAAGTTGTCTTCTGTGTCAATGAGTTCAAGGTGCTTCCCCAATTTTTCTTCTAACAGGTTTAATGTGTATGTTTTAATGTTGAGATCTTTGATACACTTAGACTTTAGTTTTGTGCAGGGTGATAAGTATGGATCTATTTGCATTTTTCTACATGTAGACATCCAGTTAGACCAGCACTATTTGTTGAAGATGCTGTATGTTTTCCATTGTATGGTTTTGGAATCTTTGTCAAAAATCAGGTGTCCATAAGTGTGTGGATTTATTTCTGGGACTTCTATTTGATTCCATTGATCCACTATTCTGTTTCTATGCCAGTACTATGCAGTTTTTATTACTGTTGCTCTGTAGTACATATTCAGATCAGGGATGCAGATACCTCCAGAAGATCTTTTACTGTAGAGGATTGTTTTAGCAATTCTGGGTTTCTTGTTATTCCTATGAAGTTGAGAATTGTTCTTTTAATGTCTGCAAAGACTTGTGTTGGTTGGTAATTTGATGGGAATTGCATTGAATCTGTAGATTACTTTTGGTAAGATGGCCAATTTTTACTATGTTAATCCTGCCAAGCCATGAGCATGGGAAATCTTTCTATCTTCTGCTATCTTCTTCCATTTCTCTCTTCAGACACTGAAAGGTTTGTTTGTTTGTGTATGTGTTTGTTTTCATACAAGTCTTTGACTTGCTGGTTAGAGTTACACCAAGGTACTTTATGTCCTTGTGGCTGTTATGAAGGGTGTTGATTCCCTAATTTCTTCCCCAGCCCATTTGTCTTTTGTATACAGGACGGCTATTGATTTTTTTGAGTTTATTTTGTATCCAGCCACTTTACTGAAGGTGTTTATCAGTTGAAGGAGTTCTCTGGTTGAATTTTTGGGGTCACTCATGTATATTATCATATCATCTGCAAATAGTGATATTTTGTCTTCTTCCTTTCTGAACTGTATCCCTTTGATTTCCTTTAATTGTCTTATTGCTCTAGCTAGGACTTCAAGTACTATGTTGAAGAGGTATGGAGAGAGTGGGCAGCCTTGCCTTATCCGTGATTTCAGTGGGATTGATTTAAGTTTCTCTCCATTGAGTTTGATGATGACTATAGTCTTGCTGTATATTGCCTTTACTATGTTTAGGTATGTGCCTTGTATACCTGATATCTCCAAGACTTTAAACATGAATGGGTGTTGGATTTTGTCAAATACTTTTTCAGCATCTAAGGAAATGATCATGTGGTTCTTCTCCTTCCGTTTGTTTATGTGGTAGATCACATTGATGGATTTCCGTATGTTGAACCACCCTTGCATGCCTGGGATGAAGCTTACTTGGACATGGTGGATGATTTCTTTGATGTGTTCTTGGATTCAGTTTGCAAGTATTTTATTGAGTATTTTTGTGTCAATGTTCATAAGAGAGACTGGCTGGAAATTCTCTTTCATTGTGGGGTCTTTGTGAGATTTAGGTATCAAGGTGACTGAGGCTTCATTGAATGAGTTTGATAATGTTTCTTCTGTTTCTGTTTTGTGGAATAGTTTGAATAGTATTGATGTACTTTGAAGGTCTGGTAGAATTCTGACCTGGAACCATCTGGACCTGGGCTTTTTTTTTTGGAAGGGAGACTTTTGATGGCTGCTTCTATATCCTTAGGGGATATAGGACTATTTTATTGATTTGCCTGGTCTTAATGCAGCTTTGGCAAGTGAGATCTATCAAGAAAAATAGTCTGTTTCATTTAGATTTTCATATTTTGTGACATATAGGTTGTTATAGTAAGACATAATGATTGTTTGGATTTCCTCAGGGTCTGTTGTTATGTTGCCACATTTCATTTCTGATTTTGTTGATTTTGATGGTGTGTCTTTGCCTTTTAGTTTGTTTGGTTGAGGATTTGTCTGTCTTGCTGATTTTCTCAAAGCTCTTGGTTTAATTGATTCTTTGAATTGTTTTATTTGTTCCTAGTTTATTGATTTCAACCATGAGTTTTATTTTTCCCAGCTGTCTATTCATTCTGGGTGTGTCTGCATCTTTTTTCCTAGGGCTTCAGGTGAGCCATTAAGTTGCTTGTAGGAAATGTTTCAAATTTCTTCTTGAAAGCATTTTTTGCTGTGAATTTTTCTTTGAGCATTGGTTTCATTGTGTCCTATACGTTTGGGTATGTTTTGCATTCGTTTTCATTTAATTCTAGGAAGTCCTTTATTTCCTTCTTTATTTCTCCCCTTACCCAGCTGTCATTGAGTAGCGAGTTGTTCAGTTTCCATGTGTGTGTAGGCTTTTTGCTACTTCGGTTGTTGTTGAGGTCCAGGTTTAGTGCATGGTGGTCAGATAGGACACAAGGGAATATTTCAATCTTCTTGTATTTGTTGAGGCGTGCTTTGTGACCAAATATATGGTCTATTTTGGAGAAGGTTCCATGAGGTCCTGAGAAGAAGGTAAATTGTTTTGTGTTTGGGTGTAAAGTTCTGTAGATGTCCGTTAGGTCCATTTGATTCATGGCCTTTGTCAGAGTCATTGTTTCTTTATTTAATTCCTGTTTTGTTGACCTGTCCTTTGTTGAGAGTGGAGTGTTGAACTCTCCCATTATTGATATGTGGGGAATCTATGTGTGGTTTAAGTTTTATTAATGTTTCTTTTACAAATGTGGGTGCTCTTTTATTTGGGGCATAGATGTTCAGAATTGTGATGTCTTCTTGGTGGAATTTTCCTTTGATGAGCATGAAATGTCCTTCCTTATCTCTTTTGACTAATTTTGGTTGAAATATATTTTATTAGACATTAGAATGGCTATTCCTGCTTGCTTCTTGGGTCCATTTGCTTGGAAAACTATCTTCCAGCCCTTTACTCTCAGGTAATATCTATATTTGTGACTTAGGTGTGTTTTTTTGTATGAAACATTGTTGGGTCTTGTTTTTGTATCCATTCTGTTAGTCTTTGTCTTTTTATTGGAGAGTTGAGTCCATTGGTGTTGATGGAGATTAATGACCAGTGGCTGTTAGATGCTTTGATATTGCTGTTGGTTGTGGTAGAGTGTTTGTGTGCTTGGCTACTTTTTGTTTTGCTGTAGCAAGGTTATTTATTTCCTGTGTTTTCCTGAATGTAGTTAGCTTTCCTGGGTTATATTTTTCCTCCTAGTATCTTCTGTAACGCTGGATTTGTGGGTAGGTATTGTTTAAATTTGTTTCTATCATTGTATATCTTGTTTTCTCTGTCTATAATGACTGAGAATTTTGCTGGGTAGGGTAGCCTGGGCCGACATATGTGTTCTCTTAGGGTCTCCATGATATCCATCCAGACCCTTCTGGCTTTTGTAGTCTCAGTTGAGAAGTCAGGTGTGATTCTGATGGGTTTGCCATTATATGTTACTTGGCCTTTTTCCCTTGCAGCTTTTAGTATTTTTCTTTGTTCTGTATACTTGCTATTTTGATTGTTATATGGCAGAAGGACTTTTTTTCTAATCTAATTTATTAGGTGTTCTGCAGGCCTCTTGTATTCTTACAGGCCTCTGCTTTAAGTTGGGGAAATGTTTTTCTATGATTTAGTTGAAAATAATTTCTCGGCCTTGGAGGAGGGAATCTTCTTTTTCCTCTATTCTTATCATTCTTAGGTTCTGTCTTTTAATGTTGTATTGGATTTCTTGGATGATCTGTGTCAGAAATTTTTTAGATTTAACATTTTCTTTGACTGATACATTGATTCTTCCACTGTATCTTCCACACCTGAGATTCTTTCTTTCATCTCTTGTAGTCTATTGGTTATGTTTACCTCTGTAAATCCTGTTTTCTTCCTTGTTCTTCCTCTCCATGATTTCCTTTCTTTGTTTCCTTTAATTTTTCCAATTCTATCTTCAGATCTTGAGCCATTTTATTGACTTCCTTCACTTGTCTGAGTATATTTTTCTTCAATTCCTTCAGCTGTTTGTTTGAACATTCCTCTGTTTCTGTTATTTCTTTCAGTGATTTAATTATTTCCTCTCTAAAGGCCACAAACTGTTTGGCTGCATCTTCCCATATTTCTTTACATATGGCCATAATCTGTTTGACTTTATATTCCTCTATTTCTTTATGCATTTTATTTGTTTCCTCTATTATCCTCTTCATAAGCATAGATGTAAGGTCATCTTCTTGAATTTCAATTATGCTTGGGTGTCCAGGGCTGCTTGCCCCTCGATAACTGGGTTCTGGAGATGCCATATTGCTCTATCTTTTGTTGGTTGAGCTTTTACACTGGCCTCTACCCATTGGTCTATCTTAGGTGTTGGCTGTTAATTTCTGGTGTTTCTTGGAATCCTGCGGTGGGGAGATTCCCCTTGGCAGGAAGATGTTTTTTTCCTGAAGAAGGCTTCCTCAGCCTTCTTCTGAGTGGCCAGTGTTTCTCAAGAATTTTCACATCTCACCTCAGGTGTGTAGACCTGAATGGTAACAGTGGTCTTTGTTAGTCAGGCAGGCTCTCCTCTCATCTAGAGAAGTTCTGGAGACAGCTGCTCTGCTGCTGGGTGTCTTGCTCTGAATTTAGTGAGCTGCCGCTGCTCCTGATCTTACACTGTTTCCCAGGCACAGTCCTCTTGAAGAACCTGGGAGCCCAGGGATTTGGTCAGTTTAGTTAGGGATAACTGGTTGCACCTTGGAGCAGTATCTAGGGGCTCCTCTCAGGGATCCCAGGCTTCTGTAGGTCTGAGGTTGGGGCCTCACTATCCAAGAGGTAATCGGTGGCAGGTGAGCACAGCTCTCATGCATGCAGCAGAAGTCTAGAGCCTGGAGCCTGCAGGAACCCAGAAACTCTTCTGGAGCTGGGTGTCCTGAGGACATACCTGATGTTTCCCCCACACACACACCATGGGGTTTCTTCCTGGCAGGGAGACCTAGTCTGTGGTGTTTTGGGGTCCACAGTTCTGTCTGGGGTGGTGTGTAGAGCATGCAGGCACAGGAGAGTGGTAGCTCCAAGCTGGAGATTGGATGCCTGGGAGAACCTGGGAACTTTTCCAGAGAACTTTTCCTTGGGAGTGAGGGGTGTTGGATGAGTGCTTTGAGTTCTGATCTGCTGTTTCTCTCACTGTGAGGTTTCCTCTGGACAAGGAAACCCAGTCTTTGGTGCCCTGGGGCTCACAGTTTTTTCTGGGAAGGTGAGTCAGGTCCACAGCTGGTCTCTGGTCTGTCAACTGAGCACCCCACTCTGGGCTGGTGGCTGAGCACCTGCTAGACCCTGGGACCTTTTCCAGGGATTGACTGGGTGACCTGAGGTCAGTCCCAATTGCTTCCTTCACCATGGGGTTTTCCCTCAATTGGAAATCCTAGTCTCAGGTGTTTGGGTGCCCACAGTGCAGCCTGGGAAGGTGATTAAAACATGCAGGCATGTGGCTCTTGGCTGGCAACTGAGTGCCTGCCAGACCCAGGAACTCTTCTAGGTTTTAGCTGGGTTACCTGAACCCAATTGATTCTCACACTGTGGGGTTTCCTCTCACCTGGGAAACATAATCGCTCATGTTTTAGGGCCTGAAGTTCGGTCTGTTGGTTTCTGTGCCATCACTGCTGTCCTGCTCCTCAGACATAGTGTCTTCCTGGCTCCATCATCTTGGATCTCCCCAAGTGGTACATTCTTAAATGTGCATTGTGATTTTTATTGTGGTAAGTCTGGGGGGAAAATTATTTCAATAAGCATATCTGTGGGTCTTACGGATACCTTGATATATACATATATATATATACATATATACACATTAACAATTTAAATGATGATATTAAAATTGTATTTAATCTCAACTTCACAGCTTAGGTATATTGGGAAACCTCACAGCTCCATGCAATGAGCAATGCGGTTGTACAAGTTCTGCCCATTCTACTATATGTGGAAGAGATGATACTGAATATTTCTCTCCCTGCTTTGCAGGCTGCAAAGTTGCTAAAAACATACTCGAAGAAAAGGTAAATTTTATGCTTCTTCCTCTCCACTAACATGCTCAATTTGTAGATTGTGATTAGAGTTTACGCCTAGCTCTCTAAGATTTTGCTTTTATATTTTCTCAGTTTTAATTTTAACAGCATGGGAGGAAACCCTAGTTTATAGCCCCCCTCCCCACAGCAGCACTTGCTGAACTTGAACACAATCTCTCACATACCAAAGGGTTGTCCAGTGCTGTCCTGTGACTCATCTTTTCTACAAATGAGCCTTCTGCTGAGATTCATTGCTGTATTTTTCTGATATTTCTTCTATTTCTGCTCCATAGTTTCTCAGATATGGATATGCCTTTTTAAAATGGGGGGGAGTGAATCCAGTGTCCTACCTCTGAGCTACACCTCGAGTCCCCCTCATTTTGATTGTGCAACAGATTTTACCATATATACAGAGCTTTCACAAAACATATCTGCTATTCTAAAATACCGAGTGCTATAGCAAACTCATATGAATGGGAGAAATAAGACTTAACTGAATATGCTAAGAATGTTAGTTTTGGATCTCATGGCACCAACATAAACATGCTGCTGCCACTACCCAAAACTTATTTTTTTTCCTCAGTCCTTGTTCTGTTGTAGAGAGCAATTGCCTACTCTACCACTTGTCTATATTTGTGGGATTCTCTTTTTGATTATGTGTGTTGGCATGTTTTGATGTATTGTGCATGTGTGCATACAGGAAGCACACCTGGGCAAGCAAAATATTATTTGACACTTAAAAAATGGAAAAAGTATTCAGTTTCAAAATATGTAAATGAAGTAGTGTCAGAGGACAATCACTGGTGTCATTTCCTCAGAAATAGTCCACCTTGATTTTTGAGGCAGTCTTTTCCAGGCTTAGAGCTCTCCCCAGTAGGCTAGAGTACCTGGCTCCAAGATTCTCAGGGATCCACACTTTTCTGCCTTTTAGGCAGCGGGCTTAAAAGCATACCACCATGCCAGGCTTTTTATGTAGACAATGGTCATCAGATTGGCACCTCACTGACCGAATTACCTCCCGAGCCACTTGGGTACACATTTCATAGTCACTAATCATATTTTCTTAAGTTTCAATCTTTTAACTGGAAAAATGATGGATCAAGGTACTAAAAATCCCGTGTTTGTTTTCCTCTGTCTCCTGATTTTTGTGAAGGAAAGAGAGTAGTGAATAGTCTATTTACTAATTCTTACTCATTATTGCAACATGTTTAATAACATGTATAATTTAGTATCATAACAAGATTTTTGACAAGAATAAAAAAGATTTATGCATTTATAGAAATCATTCTTCTAAAATGTTATATGTTAATACAGTATTTAAGTCTTTAAAAAATGGGAGAAAGCTAAATGAAATAGAAAAGTATCATTTGCTATTGTAGTTTACCACTTACCATGTCTAATTTTGACATAGTTTGAATATGTCCCTCCAACATTTATGTGTCAGAACCTTGGTCAGTAGTATGATGGGTGTAAAAGGTCATAATATCTTTAAGAAGTGAGGCTTGGTGTGAAATTGAGATATTATTTTTTTCTTTTTTAATTTTCTATTGATTCTTTATAAGTTTCATATTATGCACCATAGTCCCACTCATTTCCCTATCCCCTCATATCTTCCCTCTGCCCTTCAACCTCCCCCACAAAAGAAAATTAAAAACACAAAACAAAACAAAGCACAGAAAACATCTTGTTGTTGAAACTGTAGTGTGTCACAGTGTGTCTCACAGTAGAGCCCTGTCTAAACATCTTAACTTGGAAGTGTTCGTTGCAATGAGTCATTGGTCTGGTTCTCGGTCTCTAGCTTCTTTTACACCATCGATATAGGCTCTTCAATGAGACTCCTTCTTGTTATCCTGTTTTTGCCCTGTGTCATGGAGATTCTGCAGCTTTGGATCAGGACAGGCCCTTGCATACCCTTCAACAGTTCACAGATGATGTATATTTTTGGGTTAAGCCCTGCATCTGGGCCAGAGTGGTAGCTAAGCTGGTCAGCCTTCTGGCCCTCTTATCTGCACCACTAGAACCAGCCCTCTTGCACTGCTCCAAGTAGGCCACCCAGTCCTGGCAAAGGCAAGAGGCTAGGCTCTTCTGCTCTCATGACCTCAAGACAAGTTCTCCCAGCTACCGCAGGTGTCAAAAGGGAAAGGGGAAGGGCATAGCACCCACGCCACCTCAAGCAGATGAGTGGTCTTCCAGCTCTCCTGAGTTCTTGTCCTTGGAGTGGCTCACCCAAGACTCAGCCACCAGTGTCCGCTGTTCACTGAGACACCAAGCACAGTATCAGTATTGAGTGACTGTATTTTGTAGGAAATCCTGCTTAGGATCGTTCATATCCAGGAATTCTTTATAATATTCTCATATTTCTACAAGGTATAAGCAACTCATAATACATAGGAAATACAGAAAGATTCCACAAAATACTCATACACAATTTATGATAGCATTTGATAGTTAAAAATGGGGAAATATTTACAATGAAGGGTAGAGCTGACAGAAGTTGTATGACAGACATTAATCTTTTCAGAAATAATTGCTCTGAAGCAAAATTGACTATAGTTATACAAACTTGATATGGATGGAACCAAAGAATGTACAGAATCAACATTAACTTCAAA
Organism: Pachyuromys duprasi; assembly: GCA_028658305.1. NCBI lineage: Eukaryota > Metazoa > Chordata > Mammalia > Rodentia > Muridae > Pachyuromys > Pachyuromys duprasi. The sequence goes on from CM053751.1 coordinate 3,017,901, forward strand.
TGGGGAAAAACTGAAACAAATTTTAACAAAAGTAAGGAGAAACACTGCCTTTACAAGAGTGAAAAAAAGTCTTTTCTTCATATTAATAATATGGACAATGGGACTCTTACGCCTCTAAAAATTTCTCACTTTTTTACATATCTTTGTAATAAAAAAAACCTATGACTTTTCTTTATAATCTTTCATCTTTCGCTGGTTCTTTCTGTTGTAGCTTTGAGTATAAGATAGCAAGGCTGAGAACTTCTGTCAGTAGTTTCCCTAGCTCAACAGAAACCTCATTCTCATTATCAAGAGAGGAGCTACTTCATCTAATCTAAAACACTAATGAATATATTAGGTGCCAAAGTATGCTGAAGTATTTATGTCTAAATTTATACTCTATAGTAAACTCTGTCTAAGATAGGACAATATATGAGAATTAATAAATGGAATTTCTGTTACAACTCAATTTGTAACATAATCCTCCACAAGAAATTGATATAGCAAGTCATTCAAAGATAAAACAAGTCATAGAGGACCCCAACAAGGGAGATACAATGCAAACAAGAATCTATTAGTGTATATCTCATTCACCAAAGCACTTATTGGTTGTGAACTGTAAAGAATATTTCTAAATAAATTGTGATTGTATTTTGGGTGGCTCAAAGATTAGTAAAAAAAATAATAATTAATAAAAAAGTTCTTAGGCTCTCCATCAGAAGTATCCTGAAACTATTTCTCCTAACTTTGAATAGGTTTTTTTTTACATACATCTTTATTCATTTCCTTTACTCTCTGTATTTGTGTTTGTTTGTGTGTGTAACCTAAAAGTTTATACGGAATTTCTTGTTCCACTGCTCTCTTCCTTAACTTTTGAGACAGTGTCTCTCATTGGATCTGAAAATCATCAGTTTTGGTTAGGCTCGGTGGCCAGCAAACTTCTAGGGACTCTTTCTCCCTTTCCAGCTCAGAACTAGAGGTACAGATGCACTTTCCCCAGAGGTGTTGGTATTCAAACTCAGCTCCACTTGCTGCATGGCAAACACGCTACTGAATGAACCATCTCCAATGCTCTATTTGCTTATATATTTTAAAACTTTGTAGGCACTTCTACACTTTTATTTTTTAGTTGAAAATAGATTTAATACAATATATTTTGATTACAGTTTGCCCACCTTCAACTCTTACTAGATCATCCCGACTTCTTCACCTAATTAAATCTGCAGCATTTCCTTCTTTCTATCATTAGAAAACAAGTAGGCAAGTAATAATAATAATAATAATAATGATTAAAAGATAAGATCAAAACATATAAACCAGACTAGGACAAAACAAATAAACAAACTGAGAAGTAAAATGGTCAAATACAAAGTACAAGAAAAACATACAGATGCTGAAAGGGACACACTCATATACACCAAAATCAAATAAAACAAAATTAAAAATCACACTATATAAGCAAAAGATCTGTAGGTAAAAACAAACAAACAAACAAACAAATAAATAAATAAATTCGTAGACAATGCATTAAGAGACAAAAAATACTCACAAATTTGGTTTGTTTGGTGTTGGTCAGCTCCTGCTAAGCATGCAGCTTGCCATTAAGAGTAGTTCAGATGCAGAATAAGACTTATTTGGTGAAAACTAATTTTTCCTTTAAAAGCGGTTGTCAGTTGGAGATAACTTTTGAGTTAAGTATGAAGGCTAGTGTTTATTTCCCTTGTCAGGACTGGCGATGCCATCTGACCCAGACCTGTGCATGCTGTTACTGTATGCATAAGTTCATATGTGAACCAGTCCTGTTGGCTTTAGAAGACCTTCTTTCCTTTCTTTCCATACCCTCTGGCTCTTAAAATGTTTATGCTCCATTTTCTTCAAATTTCCCCATACCCACAGGAGAAGAACTTGATGTAGACATCCAACTAAGGAGTGAGTATTCCAAAATCATTCTCTACATAGACGTGGGTCTCTCTATTTGTTCACAGCTACTGTAGGAGGAAGCTTCTCTGATATTGGCTGGGCAAGATACTGATTTCAGAATAGTAGATGGTCACTGAAAGTCATTTAGTGGTTATGTTCCTTTAGCTGAACAATGGTAGTTTTAGGTTTTCTCCTGGGTTGGTGGTCTATGTGGTCTCAAGTTCTTGGCCACTGGAAAGTGTTGAGCATGGGAGTTCCATCTCATTCAGTAGGACTTAAATCCAAGCAGATAGTGGTTGGTTACTCCTGCAACATTTGCACCACTATTGCCTCACTAAAAATTGCAGACAATTCATCATTGTAGATCACAGGATTTGTAGCTGGATGGGTGTTTTTACCTTTCTAATCTAGTAGCCTGCAGAGTGCTGTATAGTACCATGAGCACCAGTTCTAGTCAATAGGGGTGAATGTTCTAGGTAGGTAACAGATCAAGTCTCAACATTCAGTGAGTTATGTAAATGTTGTTTTCAACAAGACCTTGCAAGCAGTTTGATCTTAGCCATTCCAGCAGGTATAAAAGGGAATTTCAGAGTTGTTTTCATTTGCATTTTTCTGATGGCTAAGGATGTTGAACATTTCTTTAAGTGTTTCTCAGCTATTTGAGATTTCTCTACTAAAAATCCTTTGTTTAGATCTGTATCCCATTTTTAATTGTATTATTCATATTTTATACCTAATTTCTTAAGTAGTTCATAGATTTTGAATATTAGACCAGTGTTAGATGTGGGTTCATAAAAATCACTTCCCATTCTTTAGGTTGCCTTTTTCTCTGATTGATGGTTTCCTTTGTCTTGCAGAAGATTTTCAGTTAAATGAGGTCCCATTTATTAAGTAATGATTTCGATGCTTGCAATACCTGTGCTCTGCTCAGAAATTTGTATCCTGTGCCAGCACATTCAAGGATTCTCCACTTTATATCAGATTCAGTATGTCTTGTTTTATGTTGAGGTATTTGATCAAGTTGAACTGGAGTTTTGTGCAGGGTGATAAATATGGATGCATTGGCATTCTTCTATATGCTTCCAGTTTGAGGAGAAGCATTTGTTGAAAATACTTTCTTTTCTTTTTTTTTCCTCCACTGTGTATTTCTGGCCTTTTCATCAAAAAACATGTGCCCATAGTTGTGTGAATTTATGTCTTCATTTTGATTCAGTTTGACGCCATTGATCAGCATGTATTTTTGTGGCAATAGACTTCATGTAGTCTATTGAATTCACGTGCTGTTTTTTTTCTTTCATTTTGTTTATATAGTTGATTACCTTTGCTGATTTTTATATGTTGAACCATCCCCACATCTCTATGATGAAGTCTAGTTGATAATGGTAGATGATGATTTTGATTTTGTTATTGGATTTGGTTTGCAGGTATCTTATGACTATTTTTATAAAGAAAATTGGTCTGTAATTTTCTATTTTGTTGTTGTTGACTCTTTCGTGGTTTTAGGAAGTAGAGTAACTCTGGCCTCATAAAATAAATTGGCCAATGTTCCTTCTGTTTCTATTTTGTGAAATAATTTGAGGAGTCAAGTTATTGTCGATATTTCAAATCTCAGATCAAATTTAATTTTATTCATTCTATTATCTTTTATTTCCTTTAATTTATATAGCTGTCTAATAATAATAAAACTAACATATTTCTAAAATGTATAGAACTCTTCCTTGTTTATAATTATATGCCCACAAATACCTACATATAACTAAATTCAGTGACAGGTAAAACACCTCAGATTTTCCAACTAATATTGCATTTCTAAATAATATATGGCAAGTTTAGCATGACAATGTTCATTAAAACTAGGCAGTTTAAGCTGATTGTGTTGGCACATTATACCCACTACTCTAGAAGCCCAGTCAAAAGGACTCTGAGTTTCAGGCTACATAGTAAAACCCTTTTAAAGAATGTTAAGAACAAGACAAACAGTCTTCTACAGGAAAGAGCACACCAATTGGTTACCTAATGCCAAATTATCAGCCCCCAAACTGTATACAGACTAAGAAAGTTGTATTTATACATACATACATACTTATATGTATGTTGGTTGTATATAACTATAGATTACAAAGACAAAGAGGCTACAAATTTGAAAGGGGAAACATAGGGAAGGCTTTGGGATGAGGTAAAGAAAGGGAAAGTGACATGGTTATATTTTAATATCACTAAATAAAAATTGTGAAAACAAAACAAACAAAACCCTGGGTAGCCCCCATTTGGATATTAATTTAATTTTTATTTTTCATATTAATAAGGTTATTATCTCTTGGCTATTTCTGAAGTAGTGTTTTTTTCAACATTAATAGACATACTACAATTGTTCTTGCATTAAAGAAGGATTGACAACTGCAGATATTGAAGGTCATTTTATTGATGCTGCTTCTGGAAAATGTAATAGCAAGTGTCATACATTACCTTTGTTTTTTGCTTTTTACTTTTCTTCAGTCATTTTTGGTAATTTGGGTTCTATACCTGTCAACATAACTATCCTCAAGTAAGTATGTAATCTTCTTAGTAATTATGTAATACATGAAAATAATAATAATAATAATAAATTTTATTACATCAAATGATTTCCTGTGTATTGAAGTAGTAAATATAAGGAAAATATAACATTAAAATTATGTATATGTACAATTTTTCCTTTCACTTAATTTTTGCATAATTTATAGATGTTACATTTAGTCTCTCATTAATTTGAAAGTGTACAAAGTTTTGTAATTGCATATATTACTCTCTAGTTATATAGCAAATGTAGCTATCTATGCACCAGTAACAACATAAATTTAATAGAAGTCTTAGATTGGATTATATTTACCTTGTAAATTATGATGAATCCATAAACAGAAAAAATTTTAAATTGTAACATAGTAGTGAGTTTAAATTTGATTCATTGGTGAGAGTATTTAACTCTAATTCTGCATTAACAATTAGGCTAGGAGAAAGCCTAAGTATTATCCAGAAAGAAACACAGAAAATTTTATAGTTTCAATTTATTATTCTAAATTTACCCCAAATTTGTCATTCAAGTGTTCTACCAAAGTATGTGAAGCCCACCTAACACTTCTTTTTATTTTAGGAACAGAATAAAATGGAATTATTCTAAACTTATTCTGTCAAGTGGTTAAAAAGTATGTCTATGCTCTAACTCTTCTGTAAAAGCTGACCACAAAAATGGAAAAAAATAGCTTAGTTCTAGCATTGAACTGAGCACAGGCTCTTGTCCTGTGTAATGAGTGTAGAGAGAGAAATGTGCCAAATTGATAGCACACGTTTACATTTCTGCCTACAATGGAGGAGGGTCTCCATTTCTCCTCATCCTATCCAGCATGTGTTGTCACTTGTGTGTTTGATCTTAGCCATTCTGGTAGGTGTAAGATGGAAATCAGGGTTTTTGTTTTTGTTTTTGTTTTTATTTGCACTTCCCTGATGACTAAGAATGTTGGGCTATTTTTAAGTGTTTTTCTGTTTTCTTTAAGTATTCCTCTCTTGATAATTCTCTGCTTAGCTCTGTTTAATTGGATTATTTTGTTTGTTGGTGTCTAATTTCTTGAGTTCTTTATATACTCTGGGTATTAGTTTTCTATCAGATGTGGAGTTGATGGAGATCTTTTCCCACTCTGTAGACTGTTGTTTTGTTCTATTGACAGTGTTTTTGTATTACAGAAACTTTTCAGTTTCACAAAGTCTCATTTATTAATTGTAGATCTTAGAACCTGATCTGTGGGTGTTCTGTTCAGGAAATTGTCTCTTGTGCCAATGAGTTTGAGTCTCTTCCCCACTTTTTCTCTCAACAGATTTAGTGTGTCTAGTTTTATATTGAGAACTTTGATCCACTTGGACTTTAATTTTGTGCAGGATGATAGATAGCAGAGAGACACTATCCAAATCAACAAAACCAGAAATTAAAAGGGGGATATAACAACAGACACTGAGGAAATCCAAATAATCATTACGCCTTAATTCAAAAATGTATATGCCAAAAAATTTGAAGAGCAAAATGAAATGGACAATTTTCTTGATCAATTCTCTTTACAAAGCTGAGTCAAGATCAGGGAAATAAATTTAGTTCTATACTCCTAAGGAAATAGAAGCAGTCATCAAAAGTTTTTAATCCAAAATAAGCTCAGGGTCAGATGGTTTTATTACAGAATTCTAAAAGCTTTTCAAAAAGAGCTAACACCAATACTCTTAAAACTATTCCACAAAACTGTTAATAAATTTAGAGAAGGGTGGAAGAGACAAATGAGCAGAAAGAGAAATGTTGGTAAATGAGGCCAAGTCTATAAGCATCAAGTTTTCTGTGCTATGCCTGCTTCATCATATTGTGCTCTTCAAAGTATGCATTCATTTTTTAAATGTAATTTATTTCTTTATATATTAATCACAGATTATGTACTTTGTATCCCAGTAGTAGGCCCCTCCATCATTCCCTCCCACTCTCCCCATCCCTCCCTCATTTCCTCCCAGCACCCTTCCAAGTCCACTGATGGGGGAGGACCTCCTCCCCTTCCATCTGACCCTATTTATCATGTCTCTTCAGGGCTGGCTGCAATGTCCTCTTCTGGGATCTAGCAAGGCTGTTCCTCCCAGGTGTGTGTGTGGGGGGGATGAAGAACCAGCTATTGAGTTCATCACAGAAGTAGTACCTGTTCCACTTACTAGAATACCCAGTTGGATACTGAGCTACCATGGGCCACATCTGAGCAGGGGTTCTAGGTTATATCCATATATGGTCCTTGGTTGGAGAAACAGTCTCGTAAAAGACCCCTGTGCCCTGTTCTATTTGGTCTTTGTGGAGCTCTTGTTCTCACCAAAACTTATTATTTTCATATTATTCCAAGCCCTCTGCCGAAGGCTTGGTTGTGAATCTTAATATCTGCTTTGATTCATTATTATGTAGAGTCATTCAGAGGCCCTCTTTGGTAGGCTCCTGTCCTGCTGCTGTTTTCTCCTACATTCAATGTCCATCCCATTTGTCCATCTAAGTGAGCATTTACCATCCCAACCTGGGTCCTACTTCTTGTTTATCTTCCCTAGGTGTATAGATTTCAGCATGACCTTCCTATCCTATAGGTCTACATAAGTGAGTATATACCAAGTGTTTCTTTCTGCTTTTGGGATATCTCACTCAGGATTATCATTTCCAGGTCCACCATTTGCCTGAGAATTTCATGATTTCCTCCTTTTTACTTGCTGGGTGTAGTATTCCAGTGTTTAAAAGTACCATAATTTCTGTATCCATTCCTCAACTGAGGGACATCTGGGTTGTTTCCAGGTTCTGGCTATTACAAATAAAGCAGCTACAAACATAGTTGAGCAAATGTCTTTGTTGTATACTTGAGCATCTTTTGGATATATTCCTAAGACAGGTATAGCTTAATTGTCTAAGAAAGTGCCAAATTGATTTCAGAGAGGTTGTATAAGTTTGCATTCCCACCAGCAATGGAGGAGAGTACCCCTTTCTCCACAACCTCTCCAGCATGTATTGTCACTTGAGTTTTTAATCTTAGCCATTCTGATGTAAGGTGAAATCTCAGGGTAGTTTTGATTTGCATCTCCCTGATGGCTAAGGACACTGAGCATTTCTTTAAGTGTTTTTCTGCCATTCTACAATCCGCTACAGAGACTTCTCTTTTTAGCTCCATACCCCATTTTTAACTGGATTACTTGATGTGTTGCTTTTTAACATCTTGAGTTCTTTATGTATACTGGATATTAGCCCTCTGTCAGATGTAGGATTGGTAAAGATCCTTTCCCAGTCTGTAGGCTGTCATTTTGTTTTGATGACAGTGTCTTTTGCATTACAGAAGCTTTTCAGTTTCATGAGATCCCATTTATGGATTATTGATCTTACAGCCTGTGCTGTTGGTGTTCTATTCAAGAAGTAGTCTCCTGTGCCAATGAGTTCTAGGGTCTTCCCCACTTTTTCTTCTAAATGGTTTAGTGTGTCTGGTTTTATGTTGAGGTCTTTGATCCACTTGGACTTCAGCTTTGTGCAAGGTGATAAATATGGATCTATTTTCATTTTTCTGCATACAGATATCCAGTTGGACCAGCACCACTTGTTGAAGATGCTGTCTTTTTTCCATTGAATGGTTTTGGCTTCTTTATCAAAAAACAAGTTTCCATAGGTGTGTGGGTTCATTTCTGGTTCTTCTATTCGGTTCCATTGATCCACTATTCTGTTTCTACGCCAATACCATGCAACTTTTACTATTATTGCTCTGTAGTAGAGCTTGAGGTCAGGAGTGTAGATACCTCCAGACAATCTGTTGTTGTACAGGATCATTTTGGAGATTCTGGGTTTTTTGTTTCTCCATATGAAGTAGAAAATTTTTCTTTCAAGGTCTGTGAAGAATTGTGTAGGTATTTTGATGGAATTGCATTGAATTTGTAGATTGCTTTTGGATGTATGGCCATTTTCACTATGTTAATCCTACCAATCCATGAGCACAGGAGGTCTTTCCATCTTATATCTTCTTCAATTACTTTCTTCAGAGATATGAAGTTTTTTTTTTTCGTACAGGTCTTTCACTTGCTTGTTTAGAGTCACCCCAAAGTACTTTATGTTATTAGTGGCTATTGTGAAGGGTGATGTTTCCCTAATTTCCTCTTGGCTCTTTTGTCTTTGGTGTACAGGAGGGCTTCTGTTTTTGTTTCTGTTTTTGTTTTTGTTTCTTTTTTTGGAGTTCATTTTGTATCCAGACACTTTGCTGAAAGTGTTTATCAGTTGAAGGAGTTCTCTGGTTGAATTTTTGGGGTCACTCATGTATATTATCATATCGTCTGCAAATAGTGATATTTTGACCTCTTCCTTTCTGATTTGTATCTCTTTGATCTCCTTTAGTTGTCTTATTGTTCTAGCTAGGATTTCAAGTACTATGTTGAAGAGATATGGAGACAATGAGCAGCCTTGCCTTGTCCCTGAATTCAGTGGGATTGACTTAACTTTCTCTCCATTGGGTTTGATGTTGGCTATAGGCTTACTGTATATTGCCTTTACTATGTTTAGGAATGTGCCTTCTTTCCCTGATATCTCCAAAACTTTAAAAATGAATAGATGTTGGACTTTGTTGAAAGCTTTTGGCATCTAAGGAGATGGTCATGTGGTTTTTCTCCTTCAGTTTGTTTATATGGTGGATCACATTGATGGATTTGTGTATATTGAACCACCCTTGCATGCCTGGGATGAAGCCTACTTGGTCATGGTGGATGATATCTTTTATGTGTTCTTGGATTCAGTTTGCAAGTATTTTATTGAGTATTTTTGTGTCAATGTTCATAAGAGAGATAGGTCTGAATTTCTCTTTTTTTGTTGGGTGTTTGTGGGGTTTACGTATCAAGGTGACTGTGGCTTCACAGAAAGAGTTCAGTAATTTTCCTTCTATTTCTATTTTTGTGGAACAGGTTAGAGAGAATTGGTGTTAGGACTTCTTTGAAGGTCTGCTAGAATTCTGCACTAAACCCACCTGGTCCAGGGCTTTTTTTGGTAGGGGGGCTGTTGATGACTTCTTCTATTTCCTTGGGGGATATGGGTCTATTCAATTTTTCAACCTGATTTTTGCTTAATTTAGGTACGTGGAATCTCTCAAGAAAATTGTCCATTTCATTTAGATTTTCAAATTTTGTGGCTATAGGCTTTGGTAGTAAGACCTAATGATTGTTTGGATTTCCTCAGTGTCTCTGGTTATGTCCCTCTTTTCATTTCTGATTTTGCTGATTTGGACCTTTTCTCTCTGCCTTTTTGTGAGTTTGCCTAGGGGCTTGTCTATCTTGTTGATTTTCTCAAAGAACCAGCTCTTGGTTTCATTGATTCTTTGAATTGTTTTGTTTGCTTCTAATTGATTGATTTCAGCCCTGAGTTTGATTATTTCCAGCCATCTGCTCCTCTTTGGTGTATCTGCTTCTTTTTTTTCTAGGGCTTTCAATTGGGCAATTAAATTGCTTGTATGAGATGTTTCAAATTTCTTCTTGAAGGCACTTAGTACAATGAATTTTCCTCTTAGCACTGCCTTCATTGTGTCCCATAAGTTTGAGTATGTTGTGCTTTCGTTTTCATTGAATTCTAGGAAGTCTTTAATTTCCTTCTTTATTTCTTCCGTCACCAAGCTGTCTTTGAGTAGCAAGTTGTTCAGTTTCCATGTCTGTGCAGGCTTTTTGCTGTTTCTGTTGTTGTTGAGGGCCAGCTTTAGACCATGGTGGTCAAATAGGATTATTTCAATCTTCTTGTATCTTCGGGTGCTTGCTTTGTGACCAACTATATGGTCTATTTTGGAGAAGGTTCCAAGAGGTGCTGAAAGGAATGTATACTCTTTTAATCTGGGGTAAAAAGTTCTGTAGACTTCTATTAGGTCCATTTGATTTATGTCTCTGTGAGTGGCCTTGTTTCCCTGTTTTGCTTCGAAAAGATGATCTGTCCCTTGGTGAGAGTGGAGTGTTGAATTCTCCCACTCTTAGGGTGTTGGGATCAATGTGTGTTTTAATAATGTTTCTTTTACAAATGTAGGTGGTCTTGTATTTGGGGCACAGATATTCCAAATTGTGATGTCCTCCTGTTGGGATTTTCCTTTGATGAGAAGGAAGTGCCCCTCCTCATCTTTTTTGATTAGTTTTGGCTGAAAGTCTATTTTATTAGATACTAGGATTGCTACCCCAGCTTGTTTTCTGGGTCCATTTGCTTGAAACACATTTTTCCAACTCTTTACTCTGAGGTAGTGTTTATCTTTGTTGCATAGGTGTGTTTCTTGGATGTAGCAGAATGTTGGATACTGTTTCCACAACCATGGTGTTGGTCTGTGTCTTTTTATGGGAGAGTTGAGTCCATTGATGTGGATAGATAATAGTGACCAATGGCTATTACATCCTTTTATTGTGGAGTTGGTGGTCTTACTATGAGTCATTGCTTTTTTTTTCTCCCCTTTTAGTTGGGAAGTTACCTATATCTTATGTTTTCTTAGCTGTAGTTGTTTTCATTGGAATGAAGTTTTCCTTCTAGTATCTTCTGTAGGATTGGATTGCGGTGTAGATATTGCGTAAATTTTGTTTTGTCATGGAATATTTTGTTTTCTCCAACTATGTTTATTGAAAGCTTTGCTGGGTATAGTAGTCTTGGTTGGCATCTGTGTTCCCTTAAAGACTGCATGACCTCTGCCCAGGCCCTCTGGCTTTCATAGTTTCTGATGAGAAATCTGGTGTGATTCTGATCCGTCTACCTTCATATGTTACTTGACCCTTTTTCCTTGCTGCCTTTAATATTTTTTCTTTGTTTTGTAGGTTTAGTGTTTTGACTATGATGTGATGAGAGGTATTTCTTTTCTGGTCTAGTCTATTTGGTATTCTGTAGGCTTCCTGTATGTTTATGGACATTTCTTTAAGTTTGGAAAATTTTCTTCTATGATTTTCTTAAAAATATTTTCCGGTCCTTGGAGCCTGGAGAATTCTTTTTCATCTATTCCAATTATTCTTAGGTTTCATCTTTTCATGGCATCCTTGATTTCTTGGATGTTTTGTGTTTGGTACCTTTCTGATTTTATTTTTTCCTTGAGTAAGGAATACATTTCATCAAGCGTATCTTCAGTTCCCGAGATTCTCTCTTCCATCTCTTGTATTCTATTGGTGATGCTTACCTTTGTTGTTCCTGATCTTTTCTCTAAGTTCTGCAGTTTGAGGTTTTTCTCTGTTTGTGTTTTCCTTATAGATTCTAATTCTGTTTTCATGCTTTGTACCATTTCTTTCATCTGACTGAATGCGGCTCCTATTTTTTTGTTTGTTTCCTCTCTATATGTCTTTAATTGTTCCTCTACGTGGGCAGTTATATTCTTCTGAATTTCTTTGAGGGCCTTGTTCATTTCCTCTTTTTGTTCCTCTAATAACTGCATAAGCGTAGCTTTATCATAAAAATCTCCATTGCTTTTGGGTGTTTGTGGTGGGACCATGGCTTCCTGATTTCTGTTGGGTGAGTTCTTACATCGACCTTTGGCCCTTTGTTTATATATAATCAAGGAGCTGTTTGTGCTTTGAGGCTGAACTTCAGCCTGGAACTGTCAATCTCTGGTGTCTGGAGTTTTCTTCAAGAAGATCAGGGAGTTCCAGTGGTTTGAGATTGTGTGTTGTTGCTTCAGTTTTATTCTGTTGTGGGATCTGTGTGCCTGGCCCCATGCTCTGTGCTACAAGCTGTGAGCACCGCAAGCTGGTCGCCCCTCTGGTCTGGAGGTTTGGCTCCTCACTCTGTGCCAGAGGCTGAGTGTCCCGGTTTGAGATGGCAGCTGGGGGTGCTGCTCTGGTCTAGAGGCTCCAAGCTCCCACCTGAGCTTGCTGCTAAGGGCTCCAAGGTCTGTGCACCCGCCCGATGCAGCTCGGTCTGGAACGGTATCTGGGTGCTTCTCAGTCTAGCCCAGATACTATGTGACCCAGTCCGGAATGGCAGCTGGCAGTGCCCAGGGTGGCTGTGCATTCAGATCAGGGCTGTGCTCAGGAAGTCACCTTCAGTTTTTCTGGGGAATAACTGGGTGTCCCTAGGACTTTCTCATTTGATTTCCTCACCATAGGAATTCTGCTCACCTAGCAATCACAAATGCTAATGTTTTAGGTACCAGATTCCAGTCTCCTGGTCGCTGTACCGACACTGCTATCCTACTCCTCAGACACAGTGTCCTCCCGGGGCCACCATCTTGGATCCATCTTTTGCATTCATTTTACATTTAAAATTCTGAAAGCTAAAGACGTGAATTATGAAACCATTAATCATAAATAGTGATGCTGAATTTTATGAATGAGGCATTTTGAATTCTGTTTAAAGGGAGGCTGCATGAATCTCACTGAGAAAGGGAAATAGAAAGGACAGAGGAAGTGCTTGAAGAGAAGGGGGCAAGATAGGAGAGGGAGTGCTGACAAAAATGAGGGTGGGGATCTGATGTGGGAATAGCCAGGGAAGGGGGAAGGAGGACAGAGGGCATGCAGATAGAAGAGAAACCCTGCCATGAGACTTCTCAGAGACAGGCTTCTGGGAGGATATAAGGGTGACTCTAGCCAAGATCCCTACTAGCGGGGGACAAAGAGACCGAAGAGGCCACCTGCTAACCAGACAGACTCCAAGTAGAGGGAGGGGAACACCCACCCACCTACAAAAACCTAGACCCAAAATTTACCTGCCTACAAGATGTGCAGGGTTAAAGGTAGAGAAGAAATGGAGGGAATGCCCAACAAATACCTGGTCACACCATGGCAAAGAGCCAACCCCTAACACTGTGCTTGCAGACAGGAGTCTAGCATAACTGTACTTTAGCAGGCTCCACCCAGCAGATGCAGATGCTGAGACCCACACCCAAACATTGGGCAGAGTGGTAGAGTAGAAGAAAAGATAGAAGAACCCAGAGGGATTAGCATCTCCACAAGAAGACCAACAGAGCCAACTAACCTGAGTCCAAAAACCTTGTGGAGACTGAAACACCAACCAAGAAGCATGAATGGACTGAACCTAGGTGCCCTACATATATGTACACAATGGCAGCTTGGTCTTCATGTGGGTTCCTTAGCAAAGGGAGCAGGGATTGTCTCTCACAAGGACTCTGTTGCTTCCATTTTGAACACTTCCCCCTTGTGGGGCTGCTTTGCAAGGCCACTATGGTAGAGGGTACTCAGTCTTGATGGGTAGATGGAAGGGGTATCCCCTTTTCTGACAGGGAGAGTAGGGAAATTGGGGGAAGGGAGGTAGATCCAAGAGGAGAGGAGGGAGGAGGAGGATACAATTGGGATGTAAACTGAATTAATTGATCAATCAATTAAAAATTTTAATACAAGAAAATAGTGAAGGGTTGTTACAAGGTGCTGATTTAAAGTGTAATTCTGAATCATCTTTTTTTTCTTCTTCAACATATACTTGATTTAATAAAAATGGGGTGCAGAGCTAAACAGAATTCTGTACAGAGGAATATCAAATGGCAGAGAAACACTTAACGAAATGCTCACCATTTTTATTTATTTGGGAAATGCAAATCAAAACAAAACAGATTTCATCTCACACCCATCAGAATGGCTAAGATAAAAACTCAAGGGATGAAGCATGCTGGAGAGGATGTTGAGAAAGGGAACCCTCCTCCATTACTGGTGGGAAAATAACCTTGAACAATCACTTTGGAAATCAATCTGGTGCTTTTTCAGAAAAGTAGGAATAGTGTTACTTCAAGATCAAGTCATACCACTCTTAGGCATATACCCAAAAGATGCCCCACCATTCAATAATGACATTTGCTCAACCATATTTGTAGCAATTCTATTCATAATAGCCAGAGTCTGGGAAAAAACTAGATGTCCCTCAACAGAGGAATGGATTCAGAAAGTGTGGTATATTTACACAATGGAATACTACTGAGCAATCAAAAACAAGGAAACCATGAAATTTGCAGGCAAATGGCGGGAACTAGAAAAGATCATCTTGAATGAGGTAACCCAGAAACAGAAAGACAGGTGTGATATATACTCAGTAATAAGCAGATATTAGCCATGTAATATAGGCTAAACATAATAAAATCAATATCCCTAAAGAGGCTAAACAACAGGAGGACCCTAGGGAACATGCTTAATCCTCATTCAGAAGGGCAATCAGGATAGACATCTAAAGTAGGAGAAGACAGGGAGCAGGACAGGAACCTTCCACAGAGGACCTCTGAAAGTCTCTACCCTCCAGGGTACCAAAGGAGATAGTGAGACTGATAGCCAAACTCTGGACAGAGTGCCAGAATACTTATGGAAGAAGAGGGAGACAGAAAGACCTAGAGGGGACAGGAACTCCACAAAACAACAGAGCCAACCTGGACCCAGCGGGACCTGCAGAGACTGATATGCCAACCAAAGACCACACATGAAGAAGACCTAGACCCCATCTTCAAATGAAGCCCATTGGCTGCTCAGTTTCCAAGTGGTTCCCTAGTAAGGGAAACAGGGGCTGTTGCTGACATGAACTCAGTGGACGGCTCCTTGTTCATCTACCTCTAGGGGATGCAGCCGTGCCAGACCACAGAGGAAGATGATGCAGCCATCCCTGACGATACTTGATAATCTAGTATCAGATAGAAGAGGAGGAGGTCCTCCCCATTCAGGGTACTAGGGAAAGAACATAGGGTAAGAAGAGGGAGGGTGAGTGGGACTGGAAGGAGATGAGGGAGGGGGCTACATTAATTTAAATAAATAAATATATAATTAAAATTAAAAATTTTTTTAAATGAAAAATTATAAAAAGAAAAAATTTAAAGAAATGCAGATATCTTTCTTTTTCACTTTTATTTTATATTAATCACAGGTTATATGCTTTGTATCCCAGCCATAGCCCCCTCCCTCATTCCCTCCCTATCACCCCCTTCCCTGCCTCATCTCCTCCCTGCACCTTTCCAAGTCTTCTGATAGGGGAGAACCTTCTCCCCTTCCTTCTAACTCTAGCTTATCAGGTCTCTTAGGGAATGGCTACAATTTCCTCTTCTGTGGCCTAACAAGGCTGCTCCTCTCTCGGGGGATAGGGAGGTCGAAGCGCCAGCCATTGAGTTCATGTCCAAAATAGTTTCTGTTCCCCTTACTAGTATACTCACTTGGGAATTGAGCTACAATTTGATACATACAAGCAAGGGTTCTAGGTTATAACCATACATGATCCTTGGTTGGAGAGAGAGTCTCATAAAAGACCCCTGTGCCCTGATATATTTGGTTCTTGTGGAGCTCCTGACCTCTCCAGGTCAGACTAACTCCCCCTTCTTTCATATGATTCCCTGCACTCTGCCAAAGGGTTGGTTATGTTTCTTAATATTTGCTTTGATACACTTCTAGGAAGAGTTTTTTGAGGCCCTCTGTGGCCAGCCCTTGTCCTGCTACCTGTTTATCTCTACATCCAATGTCCATGCCATTTGACTTTCTAAGTAAGTATTAATCCTCTTACCCCAGGTCCTCTTTCTTGTTTATCTTCTTTAGGTGTATAGATTTCTGTATTTTTATCCTATCTTATAGATCTATATAAGTGAGTATAAACCATGTGCGTCTTTCTGCTTTTGGGATACCTCACTCAGGATGATCATTTCCAGGTCCCACCATTTGCCTGCAAATTTCATGATTTTCTCATTTTTAATTGCTGAATAGTATTCCACTGTTTAAAAGTACCACAATTTCCATATCCATTCCTCAACTGAGGGACATCTGGGTTGTTTCCAGGTTCTGGCTATTACAAATAAAGCAGCTACGAACATAGTTGAGCAAATGTCCTGGTTGTGTACTTATACATCTTTTGGATATATGCCTAGGAGTGGTATAGCTGGATCTTGAGGAATCACTATTAATTGTCTAAGAAAACACCAAATTGATTTCCAGAGTGGCTGTACAAGTTTACATTTCCACCAGCAATGGAGGAGGGTTCCTCTTTCTCCACATCCTCTCCAGCATGTGTTGTCACTTGAGTTTTTTATCTTAGCCATTCTGACAGGTGTAAGGTGAAATCTCAGGGTAGTTTTGATTTGCATCTCCCTGATGGCTAAGGACACTGAGCATTTCTTTAAGTGTTTTTCTGCCATTCTA
>CM053751.1:3034906-3055430 GCA_028658305.1 Pachyuromys duprasi
CAGTGGGCAGCCTTGACTAGTCCCTGATTTCAGTGGGATTGATTTTAGTTTCTCTCCATTGAGTTTGATGTTAGCTATAGGCTTGCTGTATATTGCCTTTACTATGTTTAGGTATGTGCCTTGTATCCCTGATATCTCCAGGACTTTAAACACGAATGGATGTTGGACTTTGTCGAAAGCTTTTTTGGCATCTAAGGAGATGATCATGTGGTTTTTCTCTTCAGTTTGTTTATATGGTGGATTACATTGATGGATTTCTGTATATTGAACCACCCTTGCATGCCTGGGATGAAGCCTACTTGGTCATGGTGGATGATATCATTCATGTGTTCTTGGATTCAGTTTGCAAGTATTTTATTGAGTATTTTTGCATCAATGTTCATAAGAGAGATAGGTCTGAGGTTTTCTTTTTTTGTTGGGTCTTTGTTTGGTTTACATATCAAGATGACTGTGGCTTCATAGAATGAGTTTGCTAATGTTCCTACTGTTTCTATTTTGTGGAATAGTTTAGAGAGAATTGGAGTTAGCACTTCTTTGAAGGTCTTGTAGAATTCTGCACTGTATCCATCTGGCACAGGGCTTCTTTTGGAAGGGAGACTGTTGATGACTGCATCTATTTCCTTGGGGAATATAGGTCTATTCAATTTTTCAACCTGATCGTGATTTAATTTAGGTAGATGGAATCTATCAAGAAAATCGTCCATTTCATTTAGATTTTCAAATTTTGTGGCATATGTTTTTGTAGTGTGACCTAATTGTTTGGATTTCCTCAGTGTCTGTTGTTATGTCCCCCTTTTAATTTCTGATTTTGTTGATTTGGATTGTTACTCTGGGGAATAAGCCTGAAGGTAGAGTGGACTTAAATTTTCTCCTTCGTTCAAAATTCCATTTACGTTCAACCCAATCAAAACCCAGAAGGTTAAGTAGAGTCTTCCTGCTATAATTAAGAGAGTGCAGTATCATAACGAAACAGCAAACAAACAAACAACTGTGGAGTGGACTTCACAAAGGTGAAATAGGCTCAAAACAATGCCTAACAGAGTGTGAAAAGATAGGAAATGTGGAGAGAGATGAGTTATTTTGGAAAAGGGAGTCTCAGGAAGATTTGATCTATAATGTTATTTATCATGGAAAAAATTAAGGGGGTTAGGGTTTTTTGTTTGTTGTTTTGTTTTTTTTTAATTTTTTTTACATTTTTGTTTTATATTAATCACAGGTTATGTACTTTGTATCCCAGCTGTAGCCCCCTCCTGCATTCCTTCCCTATCCCTCCCATCCCTCCCTCATCTCTTCCCTGCCCCTTTCAAAGTCCACTGATAGGGGAGATCCTCCGCCCCTTCCATTTAACTCTAGCTTGTCAGGTCTCTTCAGGAATGGCTGCAATGTCCTCTTCTGTGGTCTAGCAAGGCTGCTCCTCACTCGTGGGGTGAAGAGCCAGCCATTGTGTTCATGTCCAAAATAGTCCCTGTTTCCCTTACTAGGGTACACACTTGGATATTGAGCTACCATTTGCTATATGCAAGCAGGGGTTCTAAGTTATATCCATACATGGTCCTTGGTTGGAGAAACACTCTCATAAAAGAGCCCTGTGCCCTGCTATATTTGGTCCTTGCTGAGCTCCTGTTCTCTCCAGGTCATACTAACTCCCCTTCTTTCATATGATTCCCTGCACTCTGCCAAAGGGTTGGTTATGTGTCTTAATATTTGCTTTGATACACTGCTAGGCAGAGTCTTTCTGAGGCCCTCTGTGATAGGCTCTTGTTCTTTACTTGTTTTCTCCTACATCCAATGGGGTTTAGGTTTTTAGGCATCAAGTTAAATAAGGGGAAAGTGGAAAGATTTCACATCATATTCATAGGCCAAACTGAACTTTAGTGAATTTTCTAAAGATTTGTCATATAAATAACTTATAACATATACATTTTAAAACATAAAGCTGGCATGTGTAACCTATAGGCGATAACGTTGCTATTTGCTTTCAGATCTGTACCTTCCAACTTCAGTTCACTGAGCATGGGTTTGACCTTTACAATTTTGAAAGTCACCGGTATGTATTTTCAATGTGTCAAATTGTCCTTTTTGATATATAAATTTACATATATATTTAAACTTAAATAACATCTAAAATTAAACAAAATTTATTATGAGATTGCTCTGAAAAATTTAGGAACCAATTTAATACAGAGAGAAATTATGTGAAATAAAATCCATCCACTTAAACTAAACATGTGTTAATTATATTGTGTTAGCTGGATCCGTGTATTTGCATCTGAAGTATCTTCATCACATACAAGTTACACTGATATATTGAACTAAACATCCACATGCTCAAAGTAATTTCATATTTCTTGTTATATGCTTGTGAAGTCCCCAAATGAAATTCATTCTGTAAAATATTTCCCCTGGTCATATCATTCCCATACCATATTTACAGTAGTAGTCATGAATTTCCTCCTGCAAAATAGTCTAGAATTCAATCAAGAAAGTGGTTTGTTGTCCCTAAAAACAATCTTACCAGTTTTGCAACATGGGCACTACCTGCCTGAAAGGTTTGTGTAGCAGTAAAGTCTGGTGATAGACAATACCCTGGTTTTTTGCTTCATCAGCCCACAAACTGTTTTTTAAAACCATGAAAGCTAGTTAGCAGGGAGAGTTCAGAATTGTCTCATAGTGTGTGTTATCTTCAGTAACAGGGTCTTATCATTTAGTTTTGCTGGGCTTATGTACTGTTTCAGGTGCCTCTAGGGCCTGTTTGACCAATAACCAACAGAGAGAAAAAATGTGTTTGACATTGAGATTTTCATTTAATATTACATGTCTTATGGAGTAGTATTGTTTACTAACATGGGTTATCTCTGTTCAGTCTCTGAAATAATTCTTATGATATGACCCTGTTTACCATTCCTGCGCATATAACCAAAGGAATTTATGTCTTATTACAGAGATACCTGCACATTCTTGTTCACTGATTTTATATTACATTACAGCTAGGAATGGAGTCAACTTAGATAGTCATCAGCAGATGAATGTATCTTGAGAATGCAAACACATACATATTATTTACCAGTAAAAAAAAAAAGTGACATTGAGAAACTTGCAGGCAAATGGACTTAACCAAAAGAAATTTTGCTGAATGAGATCACCTATATCCAAAGACACAATTCTCAATTTTCCTTTTCATATGTGGATCCAACCAACTGATCATTTGTATATTTAACCGAAAATACATGTTGAAACTAGAAATAGCCCAAATCTTGATGGAATGCATTTGAGGAGGAGGGATAGCATAATATAGGTAAGGTGAAAGCAGGGTGAAGAATACAGAGAACAGAAGCATTAAAGCTGGGAATGAAGTAATACAGCAAAAAAAGAAGGGCCACGGGAAGCCTCAGACAAAATGAAGTCTTCATGAAGAAGTTATATGGACAAAATGATCTTCCAGTCTGAGTAAAAACATAATAAAAAAGGATACTAAAACTCATATGATATGAAAGAATACAGAAGAAATACTAGGCGCTATATTAAGAGTATGGAGATAAGATGAAAGAAGAAATAGAGGGCGGGTCAAATAAAATTAAGAATAATAGAGGACAGCGTTGGGTCTTTAATAAGATACAAATGGTTTACTTATTTATGAGAGTACATAAGTATTGTGAATTGTATAAAAAGAAATAAACAAAAATTATTTTTAAACTTTTTTAAGACAAAAATAAACACATGAATAAAAAACATGATTTAATTTAATCGATAACAGCACAACGAACCAAAAAGTGGTGTCTGTGTGTGTGTCTGTGTGTGTGTGTATGTTTGGTGTTATGTACAGTTTCACACACTCATGGGAGAATATTGGAATATAGTCCCCATGTATAAGTGAAGAATTTTTTGATGACACAACAACAGAATGAAATCAGCAAACAGTATTAAATCTTTTGCAGTCATTAAAAACCTCATAGTTGTGTATCTTTAAAGATAGTGGGAGTCAGAAAGTTATGTAGTTTAGTTCCTTTCTTTGTTCTAAAGCTGTCTACTAAATTTTCCTTGCAAATTCAAAAGCTGATATGGGATATGTTGAAACAGTATGGGCAGAATTCTGAAATAATTTCAAACTAGTAATACTGTTTATATATGTACTGATCAGCATATTGATTGCTAGGGCTCAGGAGCCAATTGGAAAAAGGCTGTTACACAATTTTAAATCATATACTTAGAGGACTGTGTGTGTGTGCATGTGTGTGTGTTGTGTGTGCTTTGAGAAGAAATTATGCTAATCCTGATCAATATTTTAATGAACAATTTATAATAATTTTTTATTTTATAGGTGTTTTCACTGGACCACTGCTTTTCCAGGGTATAGAATATGTATCTTGTATTTACTGGAATATTAATGAATGTGGAGTCAAAGGCCATTGTTGGATTTTTAATAAGATAAGAATGGTCACCTTATTCATGGCAGAATGTAAGTTATGTGAATTGTGTATAAGAAACAAAAAATTGTTTTCCAAATTTGCAATTGTTTACACCCAGGTAATAATTAACTATGAAGAAAAACTTTGATAATTAAAGGCTTATGTAATTGTGTAGGAAGTACTTTATAAAGTTGTGCTACAGAATTTAAGCAAATACTTGTATTATTGCTAAATCCACTCTTGAGTTCGGTGTTACACTTTTTAAAAGGGTATAATTAGTATAATTTCAGATTCTTAACTAATTTTGCCTGTACATTTATGCAGTCAAACTGAGTTTTTTTTTAAGTTTACAGCATTGAATATTAGATAAAATTGAATAAAAATATTTTTCTTGTGTGGTGGTTAGAATAGAAATGAATCCCCCCCCCAAAAAACTTATTTGCTTGAATGGTTGGCCCATAGAGAGTGACACTATTACCCTTCTTGGAGAAAGTATGTCGCCATGGATGCAGGCTTTGAGGTCTCCTATGATCAAACTACACCCAGCATGACATACTGTCTCCTGATGCCTGCAGATCAAGATATAGAACCCTCAGTTCATTCTCCAGCACCATATGTGCCTGCATGCTGCCATGGTTCCTGCCATGATGATAATGTACTAAGTTTTTGAAACTGTAAGCTAGCTCCAGTGAAATGTTTGCTTTTATAAGAGTTACTGAGGTCATGGTGTTTCTTCAGACTAATAAAACCCTATGACAGAAGTTGGTATCAGAGACTGGAATATTGCTATGATAGGCCTAACATTGCTTTTGTTTGGAGGAATGTGGATTTGGGACTTTGGATTAGGAAAGCAGTGGAAAAGGAAAAAAAAGGAAAGCAGTAGAAAAATTCAAGTGCTGCTTAATGAGTCATACTAATAGAAACATGGAAGACAGTGTTGCTGAAGGTAACTTGACATGTGGGATCCTGGATAAGCAGGTTTCAGAAGAGAAGAATTTTAGTACGTTGCCTAGATTGATTTTGTGATATTTTGGTGAAGAATATGGCTGCTGTTTGCCCTTGTCTGAAAAGGCTACCTAAGGCTAAGATGAAGAAACTTAGATTAATTGCATTGGCAAATAAAATCTCAAAACAGACTAGTATAAACTGCCCTGTGGTTCACTCTTACGAAGAACATCATGATGAAAAGAAGCAAGCTGAGCAAGGCAAAATTAAATATCTATGGTTCAAAGAAAAAATGAGCACCAAGAAGTAGAATGAAGCTAAATTCAGTCTTCAGGCAGATAAACACACTACACATTGGGGTTCAAGGACAGTTGGGCTTAGTGAAGGTAACCACTGTAAACAGAAAGTTGAAAATGAAATTGAATGAGTAGGCCATGTTCCAGCCCCAACAAGCAGCAGAACTCAGAAGCTTCAGCCATGTGTTTGTGGCTTTAGAATCAAGGATAGATGAAAGGGATTATGGAATCTTCTTCCATGACTAAAGAAAGCTGCTGTGACTAGGAATGTGTCAGAGGGTGTTTCTGCATGGAGGCCCAGAGAGGCTATTGTGTGAAGGTGCGAGGTGGATTGTCTTGGAGACCCCAAAATGTTGGGGATGCCAAGTCCATTGGATACCTGTCATAGATAGCTGTTAACAGAGAATAGAACCAGCTCAACAGAAAGTGGTGTGTCGCACTCAACCAAGCTGAAAAGAATTGAAATTTGAAGAGCATTTTGAAATCAAACTAGGAGATGCAGAATTTGGAGTTTGCCCAGCTGGTTTGGGTCTTGCTTTGGTCCAGTATTTCATCATTGTGTTCCTTTCCCTAACTTTTGGAACAGGAATGTATATTCTGTTGTAAGTATGTGATCTGCATTTTGATTTTATAGAGGATTATCCTTAAGAGACTATGAATCTCAGAAGAGACTTTGAACTTTTAATGGGTTGAGACTGATAGTCTATGGAGACTATTGAACTATATGCAGTTTGCATTATAATGCAATTATAGGCCTATGGTGGCCTGGTAGTGGAATATGATTGCATTATCCCCATAAAGTCATATGTTTAAATTCTTGGCCCATAGGAAGTGACACTATTAAGAGGTATGGCCTTACTGGAGTAGATCTAGCCTTGACAGAAGAAGTGTGTCACTGTGGAGGTAAGATTTCTGGTGTCCTATGCTCAAGCTACACCCAATGTGGCACACAGTCTCCTTCTGTTGCCTGTGGACCAAAATGTAGAACTCTGAGTTCTTCAGCACCACGCCTACCTGTATGCTGCCATGCTTCCCACCACGACAAAAGTGGACTAAACACTAAACCTCTGAAAATGTAAGCCAGCCCCAATTAAATTTTTCCTTTATAGGAGTTGCAGTGGTCATGATATCTCTTCACAGCAATAAAATCCAAATTAAGACAATTTGTAAATAATATAATTAAAACACTAATATCTCTCTGAAATATAAACTTTAAAATTCCTACTCTGTCAGTAACACAAGACGTATATTATACCATTTTTAGTTACAGAAATTCTCATGAAATTTCTTAGTCTCTTTCTTCTAAATGTATTTCCACATGTGGTTGCCTTAGGCACAGAATTGATATTGAATAAACATAAAGCAGAGGGAATGATCTGGAAGCAGGACAAAGACATGAGCTCTCAACTTCCCTGCCCCTCATCATATACTTTCTCTGAGGCTTCTTCACCTCCCCAAACAGTGCCAATAAGGAAGAAACAAGTCTTTAAATCTCTGAGCCAACGGAGATGTTCCTATTAAAACTATTACATCCTACTCCATGGCTCTCATACATTCATGGCCACATCATAATGCAAGATATATTTAGTTCACCTTTAAAAGTCCTCATAATCTTTAAAAGTTACAACACTGTTTCAGCGACCAAAGTCCAAAGTCCCATCAGAAATTCAAGGCAACCTCATAACTGTAATTCCACATAAAATCCAAAGGCCATTTACGTACCTTCAGTACATAACAACAGCACATTATACACACTACCTTTCTAAAGGGGAAGGATGGGGACAGAGTTAGGAAATAGCAGGCCAAGGCCAGATCAAAACTCAGGAGTGAAAATGTTTAATCCTGTAGCTCCATGCCAAATGTAAAGGGTTTTAGATGGCTCTACCACTGTAGCCTTGTTTACTGCGATACATATTGACTGTGTCCACGTAGCCTTTACATAATAACTGCCTTAAAAGTATTGGAAAAGTGATGTCCAGATATGGTGGAGAGGAATCAATGAGTGCTTTCTTTAAATAAAATGGGAATAAGCATAGGAACTTCATGAAAAAAAAACTATCAGATCAAGTGACTAAAATCAACACCAAGAACATATTTATCCATGAAACTACAAAGAAGGAAAAAGAGCTAGTTCCGATACTTACTTAAAAGCTGAAGAATAATGGACCCAACACAAGATGAATGGTTAAATTTGATAATGTATTTGTGCATAAAAGACAAGAATAGTAAATGTGTTTTAATTTAATTGATAGAAGCATGTTGAACCAGAAAATAATGTTGTGTGTGTACATGTTTGTGTTGGTGTGTACAGCTATGTACACTTTCTCACACCCACTGGAGAATCTTGGAATATATTCCTCTGGAATAAAGGAAGACTACTGTAGAGACATAAAAGAATGCAACCAGAAAACAGAATATGAAAAAGAGCAGAAGTTCAGCAGAAATAGAAAACAGTAAGAAAAATAAGAACCAAAAATATTCAAAGCTAACAACACAGGGGCCGAAGTGATAGATTATCACTTCAGTGGCTTGGTCAGACATGCATAAAACAAAAGGCAAAGGAGAATATAAAATAGTTAGGAAAAGGCATAGGAAAAGTTATTTGGGACCCCATCTAAGTCTAGAAATGTTAGAAAAAAAAAGGTCAGCAATTCAACCAATTGATGCATGAATAATGATAATATGATTTTACATAGTAAAGATATTCTGCCCACAAAAGAAAAAATTTCTCTTTTTGACAATATGAATAAACTGGATCGATATTATTATTATTATTATTTCCTTTTCAGTTGCTCTAAAAAGAGTAGAGTTTTAGTATTTTATGATGACCTGTATGTAATCTATAGTCTGGGGGTTTTAAATTACAAGTAGGATTACAGTTCTGTAAGGGCCTTTTTGCTGCATCAGATCACAGTGCTGGACATAATGTCTGAAACCTGTGTATTAGAGAGCTACCACACTGTAAGACAGGAAGCTAGATCATCCAGAACTTAGGCTCATTGCTACCCATGGAAAGTAATCAAGTTCAATTACTTGTAAAATTCACACTTCTTGTATTCTCCATGAGTCTCCAACTGCTGTACCTCTTATAAGACTCGGCAGTACGGTATTAATACAAAGGAGTCAAGCGTCCAATGCACGAATACACAACCTGCAGCAATCCATCCCTGGCCTCCAAGATATGTGACTTTATCCTAATGTAAAATATAATGACCCAATAGTTCCAAAGACCCTGCAGCATCTGTGAAAAGTTTAAATCCACAGGTTTAACTTAGACTCATGGAAAGCACTTTGAGATATGAGCTGCTATTTCAAATCAATTACGTGTCTACAAATTAGAAGTGTGACAAGCAAAGGATAAACGTCCTTAGTCAATAGGGAGATGTCAGGAAGTGGAGAGGAGTACTGAAGAGACTGAAATCCAGGATCGCTTACATAAAATCTGAAAGCTCCAAACCTGATACCTCATGAACATTGTGGTGAAGGGTGTCCCCCGAAGGCAGCTTTTGCCTTGTGATTTTGATGATCCTGTAAGGCCCACAGTTTCTCTTCCGGTCTGGCTTTTCATATGGTCTATGACTCTATCTGGTGCTGTTGGAGCACTCTCCGGCTGTCGATTTTCCACCTTGCAGTTCTGCTTCTGAAGCTCAACATGGTGCTGCCCTATTAGGCCTGCTCTGTGTAGGTTCCAACCACGCAGCAGATTTGGGTCTGGTCTTTTGATTTCCTTTGAAAATGTTGTTGAAGCTGGCAGGAGCAACACATTTGCATTTTGCTTCCCTGAACACCTGGTACCACTCAGTACAATCTGCTGCCAGTCTGAGTAGCGATGCTCAAGTCTGAGAAGTGGTTAAGGAGAGAATGTTCTCTGAGCAGCAAGGCCATTCAGGGATATGAAGCTCAGCCACTGAAGAATCTTTCCCTTGAAGCGGTAGACTTCCGGGGCTAAGGGAATCTTCAGTGAGTTCTGAAATGTCCTGAAGGCCTTTTCTCACTGTTCAGATGCACAAGTATCCAGCCCTGTTAAGTCACACTAATCTCGTTAGCAAATGCTTACCGGGCCACACTTTTGTTTTGTTCTTTCAGACATGTGATTTTGCTCTTTCCTGACCCGGATTTGAACTCACCAAGTCTTTCCATTGTGTGTCTTTTGTTCTAATGATATTCTGAAGAAAAACGACCACTACTATCCACAGCATAGTCTTACTGTTAGGTTGTTTGAAATTCTGTCCTCTCAAAACTAAGCACATTTCTTGATATTTTTTTACACTCTTTGTTCTATGTAATTATTCCATTACAGTCTTTGTAAGACCACAACAGAATGCTCATCTCTCAGTCCCAGATTCTTCTGGGATAAAAGTGTGGTTTTTTTTCCCCCTCTTGCTTTCATCTGCTATGGAAATGTACTCCGTGTTATTATCATGAAGTTCTCCCTTTTCTGTATTTTAACTCCTTATTTCCTTAGTTATTAAACATAGAATAATTGAATATGTTGTCTGGATTTTTCCACAATGTTGAGACAGGAGATTATCAGACGAAGGATTTCAACAAGATATGCAGGGGTGTGGGAGTTACAGAAATTGGCATTTGAATTACACAATAACCTTATGCCTACATTTTGCTACAACATTTAATTAACTCCAATTAACAGGGTATTTTGTTTGTGAAGTATAATCATTTTTATGTAATGTTTGTAAGTTTTGGAAATTTGAGACAAAAATAAAATGTATAAGAGCAATTATATTAATATTTAAGTGCGGAAGTGATTAATATTTCAAACACTAAAGCCGCATAAAGCTTAAAGCAAGTTTCAGCTCCTATTGATAGTCAATTTTTGAAAATATATACTTATAACATAGTTCATGAATTAATTAAACATTACTTTTTGGAGGCTATCTGATGAATGTGAAAAATTTTATAATCATTTTAAAACTTATAATTTGACATAGGTTATAATATTTATTTTGTATTTGGAGAATTAACGAACTCCTTCAGGGTCGATTTTTTCTTTGTATAAATGACTTTTCATTCAAAAACTTTTGTTACATGTTTTGTAGTTACACTCTTTTCTTTTAAAAATCAGGGATTATTTTAAGGATCTGCACAGTCGTTGTTTGTCTTCACGCTGTTAAGATATTTGATTTTGTGGTAAAAGGAAGTTTTGAGCGCCTGAACAAATCTGTAGAGGATTGCAAAACAGAAAAAGAAGAAAAAGCTTAATTTCTAACTGAATTCTTCTTTAGGTAAGAATTATATGCATTTCCTTTATCAATAGAGTATGAGGTATAATTTTTAAAATAATAGTGAATAGTTACATTTTAAAATATTTTATTATGAGCATAAAAATATAGTCTGTATTAAGATTGCTGAAGATATTAGGAAAATATAACTTGTTAACTCAGAAATATTGTAGATTTTTTTCCTTTCTTTTGAAAATAGATTATTTTCTTATACAATATATCCTGATTGCAGTTTCTGTTCCCTCTAGCCTTCCCAGTTCCTCCCACCTACCTTCATGTCCAGATCTATCCCTTTCTGCCTCCCATTAGAAAAGAAGAAGCTTCTAGCAGATGTCACGCAAACATGACAAAATAAAATAGAACAAGAAAAAAGAAAAACCATCACATTGTTGACAGACAAGGCAAACCAACAGAAGGAAAAAAAAAAACCCAAGAGCATGCACAAGAATCAGAGACCTACTCATTTACACACACAGAAGTCCCTTAAAAGTAATCAGCTGAGAGTTATAATATATGGAGAGGACATGGTGGAGACCCTTGTAGAACTTGTCCTTGCTGCTTCTTTCTCCGTGAACTTTCAAGAACTCTTTCAGTTGATACAGAGTACCGTTGTTCCCCTGGTGTCCTCTGGGTCCTCCCTTCTTTCCACCTCCTCGTGGAGTTGTTGGTGTTCTGAGAGGAGGGATTTGATGTAGACATTTTATTTAGAGCTTCGTGTTCCAAGTTTGTTCCAAGGTCTTTCTCTCTCTCTCTTTCTTTTACACACACATACACACACATCTACCTGTGGGTTTCCATACCTGTTTCCATCTGCTGCAGGAGGAAGTTTTTCTGAGATGACTGAATAAGGCACACAGATACACACACACTCACACACACACGACATTAAATGAAGTTAAGAATGTTACATGTCTAGAGCACAAAAGAGGAGTTTGGGAGGGGAAGAAGGGTAGATACAATATTATTTTGTACATGTGTAAAATTATCAAGAATAAAGCAGATCACTTTAAATAGACTCTAAGAAATGGAGTTGATCCTATGTGGCCTATGGAAAGCTTGCAGAGTTAAACTGTATGTTTCTACATTTCTATCTCAAATTTCTCTTTTAAGTGTAACCTTCCTATTGAAAGTATTAAGTGTGTTCTGTTCTCCCAGATCAAATTTACCAACCTCATCCCCAGCTCTGTAGCAGAAGGCTTCTGTTAAATTTTCCTGCCTCCATGAGGCCATCTCCTGTGGATCCCTCAGACCTTCCTCTTTTAAGACTGCCCCCCACCTTAGCTCTTTGCTTTATCCTACCTCCCAACTTCGGCAGGCACTCTCTGCTCACCCACAGGCCCACTCCTGTGAGAAAACCCGGTAGGCTACCTGCAGATCTTCTTGTCTCTCTCTGTTCTCCCAATTCTAATCCCTCAGGCTCATCTCCAGCTTCTTAGCAGAAAACCTGCTGCAGTCTTCCTTTCCTCTAACCCCATTCCCAACAGATCACAAATATTTTCTCTCCCAACCTTCCTACCCCAACTAATTTCAGTATCCCAGCCTCCATCACTAAAAGACATTCCCTGTGAGCTTACCAGCTCCTCAGGCCAGGAAAACAATTAAGCAAACTGAATGCCTACACCACTCCCTTTTATACTCCAAATCTAATCCCAGTCTCATCCCCATCTCTGCAACACAACACCTGTTGTAGCCTTCCTTCTACCTCTGCCCACATCTCCAATGGATCCCACCCACCTTGTTATCTTACCCTCCTTTTACCCACTTGTTGCTTTATCTCAGTCCCCAACTCCAGCTGGCTATCCCTCCTAACCCACAATCCACTTCTGCCAATATAGCAGAAAGACTGCCTATAGATCTATTCTCCTCTGTTCCTCTAGAGCCCATTCACCTGTCTCATCCCCAGAGCTAGAGCAGAACCTGTGGGGGTAACCTCTCTTTACTCTCTCCCCATTCCAAGGAGACAAAATAAACAAATCTTGCTTGAACACCCTACCCTTCTCTCTCTCTGGTGTAAATCCCTTCAGACACGTAACCTATCCTCATTTCTAAGTGTCAGCTTTCAATATGCAGAAACACATTTTACCTGGAACCCCTACTGGCTATAATTGTAGGGTTCAAAAATAATCTCCTACCAGGCAACACATGGGCATCATGTTCTCTAAAAATTCAGAGCAGAAGAAAAAACCAAGGAACAAAATCCAACTCAGTGAAGACAAATCCAGAAATCAAAAACTAGACATATACTTATCCTAATCCCAGATATTTGTATGGCAGCATGATAAAACAAGCAATAATAGCCCATCTATCCTACCACGAATGGCCTGAATATCCCAACATAGTTGAAGTGCCAGAAAAAAAAGACCTTAAAACAGCCTCATGAATATGATAGGGTCCTTAAAAAGGAAGTGAATAAATCCCTTAAGAAAACCCAGGGAATACAAACAGTGGGCAGAAATTAATAAAACTGTTCAAGACCAGGAACTGGAAAAAGAATAAAGAAAACCTAAACTGAGGAAATTCTGGAAATGAAAAATTGAGTTCAAAAGAAAACAGAGGTGAACTTTGTCAACATAACAAAAGAGATTGACTAAAGAATCTCAGGTATAGAAGATATAATACAGAAATTGATACATATGCCAAAGAATATGATAAATCAAAACAATTCCTGACAGAAAGCTTTCAAGAAATCTACATGATGAAAGATGAAAACTAAGATGAATAGATATAGAGGAAGGAGAGGAAATCCAGCTCAAAGGCCCAGAAAATGTGTGTCATGGCATGTGTCTGGAGTAGAAAGCACAATTGAATTAAGATCAGCAGTCTTGGTGGCTAGAGCCTTTACCTGCTGAACCATCTCTCCAGCCCCTATTGTCTATTTTCAGTACTTGTTATTTGGAGTATTAACAATTTTTTCTCAATAACCCTATACCTATTAATAACCCTATTAAATTAGATATTTTACTATAGATCATATCATTAAATATTTATATAATTTAATTTGCATGTCCAAAATAGATTATTTTAAATTTTTAATTCTTTTCACAATTTATTCATTATAAGCCCACTTCCTTAACTCCCCCCAGTGCCACCCTCTCCCCCTCTTCCCTCAATCCCCTTCTCCTACTCCACTGAAAAGAGGGGGACTTCTCCACCATTGCCATCTGCCCATAGCTTGTTAAGTATCATCAGGACTGTTTGGATCCTCTTCCTCCATGGCCTGGCAAGTCATCAAATAGCAGTCAACTGAGTCCATGATAGAGGTAGTCCCTTCTCCCCTCACTCAGAGATCCATATGGAGACTGAGCTGCCAATTGGCCACATCTGAGCTGGGGGTCTAGGTCATCTCCCTGCATAATCTTTGCTTGGTACATCAATCTCTGCAGGCTCCCCTGGGCTCAGATCCTTTAGCTTTGTTGGTCTCTTGTCCCCTCCATGTCCCTCTAACATCACCCCTTTCTTCTTCCATAAGACTCCCTGCTCTGCCCAAAGTTTGGGCTTGAGTCTCAGCATCTGCTTTGATCCCTGTTGGGTAGAGCCTTTCAGAGGACCTTCTATAGTAGGCTCTCATCCTGTTTCTTCTCTTCCACCAATTCTGATGTCTATCCTATTTGCAATTCTGAATGTGATTTAAGCAGCTCTCTCGGGTCCTCCTTAGTGTTTAATTTCTTTATATTTGTACATAGCTATCCTATATTATACTGCTAACATCCACTTATAAGTGAGTAAATACCATGCGTGTCTTTGTGTTTCTGGGTTACCTCACTCGGGGTGATCTTTTCTAGTTCCATCCAGTTGCTGGCAAATTTTATGATTTCCTTGTTTTTAATAGCTGAAGTAGTTATCCATTGTGTAAATTTTTCACAATTTCTGTATCCATTCCTCCACTGAGGGACATCTAGGTTTCCAGATTCTGGCTATTACAAATAAAGCTGCTATGAGCGTAGTTGAGCAAATTTCCTTATTGAATAGAGGGGCATCTTTTGGGTATATGCCCAGATGTGGTATAGCTGGATCTTGAGGTAGTGCTATTCCCAATTTCCTGAGAAAGCACCAGATTGATTCCCAAAGTGGTTGATGCATTCCCATCATCAATGAAGGAGGGTTCCCCTTGCTCCATTTTAAGAGTCAAAATTATGTTCTTTGATGATTTGACATAAAGATATTACTCCAGAAAATTTGTGCTACACATTATTTGCTGCCTTTTATTTTAGAAGACATAAAATTTCATGCTATCACATATCTATACATTTTACCTTCACTTGAATTTTATTGACTCAAATGATTTTCTGTTTTTCCTTAAGTCTTCAGTTTATATTTTAAACACAACTATTTCTTGGGGAAAAACATTTGCACTTGAGTATAAAATATGTATTTATCAACATATGGAATTTGCCACAGCTTAAAATGTACTTCTAAATAAATTTTAATTTTTCATGTATTATTATACAGTATTTTATTATATTTTCCAAATGCTAGATAAAATGATTTTTCTATAACAAGAACACATAAGCCATTTTTCTTTGATGTTTCCTTCTCTGCAAGAAGTGATAATGTTAATATGAACTAACTTGGAAGGGAGGCTCCTTCCATGGCCACAGCAGGCAGAAGTGTGAAGTAGGAAATATTCATTGTACTCCTTGAATTGAACATAAACTATGAAAATCTATAAACTATTTTTATGTGAAAATTGACTAACTCTTTTTGGTTTAAACCTGCAGGACTGGAGAACCTGTGAGAGTCCAGGTCCTAAGGACAGTAGTCTAACTTTTGTGGCTGAGCTGTAATTTCAGATGTGAAAAATATCAGAAAAATATCTATGTGGATCTTCATTTTAATAATAAAAATATTCTTATGAACCATTTCTGATTATGCTTTATGGATGAGCATTTTTTTCTTTATTTTTTTACTTTATTTTCTTTATTTATTTTATTCTAGGGACAGTGTGTGTTTTTGCCATAGTTCATGCATGGACAATTCCCAGGAGTTAGTTTTTTAGCTAGCCCTTGAATAGAATTTTAAAATATTATCCTATGTCTGTAATTTAGTTTTTTATAAGAAATAATTTTAAATTATTGAATTATAACTATTAAAATATTTTTAAACCTAACTATTATTTGAATATATACACTTAGAAAATAAATATAACATTCAGATTCTCTTTGAATGTACATGTAACATGTATTAAGGACTCATTTAATCTATAGTTGGTCCTTTCTTTCAAAGAAAAAAAAAGATGATAAAATTATGAGTTGAGTAGTAGGGTAAAGACTTAAATTAGCTTTTTGCTACAGCAGAACATAGGTTCTGGTTCACAAACAGCTCAGGAAAGTTATAAACAAGAAGGATACAGTGTAAATAAAAATTCAGCAACTACTTTGCTTTAAACCAACTTGACTTTTAAATAACCCAGTTTCTGGCTATTATGAATGAAGCAGCAATTAATATGGTTAAAGAAGTGTGCTTGTGGTATGGTGGAGTGTCCTTTGGGTATATGCCTATGAGGATTATAGCTGGGTCTTGAGATAGATGTGCTAGGCTAAACGTAGAGCAGAAATTTTGGGAGTGGCCAACTAATGACTGGTTCAACTTGAGACACATGCTATGAAAGGGAACCCATCCCTGATACTGCCTGAAGGGCCAGAACCCAGAGGCTGGAGAGCCCAGAGACCTGGGATAGAAAATGGTTCCTAATTACATTTCACTATGCTCACCAATTGGTACCTAACCCAATTGTCATGTGAGAGGCTTCACTCCATAACAGATTCAGAGACCCATAGCCTGCAGAAAATGGAGAAAGGACTTTGGAACCAAAGAAGTCAAGGACATCAAAAGAAAACCCACAGAATGAAGAAACCTGGGCTCTTAGAGGATCACAGAAACTGAACCAACAACCAGAAAGCCTGTATGGGACTAAACTAGGTCTTCTGTGTATATGTTACAGCTGTGTAGCTTGGTGTTCTTGTGGGACTCCTAACAATAGGAGCAGGGGCTGTCTGTCTCTCTTTGAACTGCTTTTGGGAGCCTTTTGTCCTAACTGCATTCCTGTTCCAGTCTCAATAAGAGGAGAGGTGCTTAGTCTGACTGCAACTTGATATACCATGGTTGTTTGTTATTCATGGGAGGCCTTCCTTTTTCTGAAGAAAAACAAAGTAAGAGTGGATGGAGCAAGGCAGAGAGTAGGAGCAGGAGAGGGAGGGATCAATGGTTGGTCAGAATGTAAAAATAAAGTGAATAAAGATATATTTTAATATTAAATAGTGTCTCAGTTACTAATCAAATAGCTTCTACTAATTGCAAATTATACTTTCAAGAGGTAGCTTGTTTGAAGAACAATATTTTTATGTTTACCAGAAAATATCTGTATCATAATTTTCAGCAAGTCTTGGCAAGCAAATAGTAAATGCATTAAAATCAATTAATTTTTCTTAAAACATCTACAGCTGCACGAAAAGAAAGACTTGAAAATATTGTCATTAGGCTGGGTTTGCTCCTTTCTATAATATCTTGCAATGTTTGCAGATATTTTTCAGTTAATTAAGGAGGCATTTGTAAATTATCTAATATGTGCCTAGGTTTATAAGGAATCAGTTTAATGTATGATTATACAAAATTTCAAATACCACTCCTGTCAATGGATATTACAAGTTGATATCATCAAAACAATGGCCATTAGTTCCCCATTATATGCTCCATGGGACAATAAATGTTCCTTATAAAGCTAAAAACAAGTGTATCTAACATGCTTTGAATCATAAGACAGTAGAAAACAAACACATGTTGTTGTTTGTTATTAATATTCATTACTGAATTATCTTTTAGTTATACAGCAGTTATTCCTAAACCAGCTGTATGCCCAAATCACCACACGGATACTAGGATATATTTAGTTAACCTAGAGCACAATGGTGGGCAATAGTTACTCCACCCTAAACCTCCAAGCCCACATAGTTTCCTCCCATTCAGATTTCCCATATTATACTTGCTTTTAGTCATATCTTGGGACTGGTTCAGCTCTCCTGGTGGTTCCAAGTCCTCTCCTGTTATCTCTCACTCTCTTCTCACTCCTCCCACTCATTTCCTTCTCCACCCCTCCAGACCAGGATGTCTTATGTTCTCCATTGCTCAGCTTTGTGGCTGGTTGTTTCATTGATAATACAGAGAACAAATAGTGGCATACTTACACAAACTTGAGACAGGTGATGCTTAGAATAAACATCGTAATGCAATCTCCAGATTGAAACCAGATAGTGGGATAGAGAAATCAACATTTGAATGAAAAGGGGTAAACAGTATACATTCCACAAGAACATTATGCCAACAACATGGGGGTACAGGCTTGTTACTCATGGAAGGTGCCCATTAATCTGAATGGATGAACAATATATTTCTGACAGTTATTTTTAATTAAATTTTTATTTTTTCTATTAATTAGTTTATCCACTTTGTGTCCCAGCTGTCGCTCCTTCCCTCCTAATCCCACCCTTCCTCCCTCAACTCCTCCTAAACCCCTATCCAAGTCCACTGATAGGGGAGGTCCTCCTCCCCTTTCATCCGATCCTAGCTTATCAGGTCTCCTCAGGACTGGCTGCATTGTCCTCCTCTGTGGCCTGGCTAGGCTCCTCCCCCCTCAGGGGGAGGTGGTCAAAGAACCAGCCAATAAGTTCATGTCAGAGACAGCTCCTGTTCCCCTTACCCACTTGGATACCGAGGTGCCATGGGCTACATCTGAGCCAGGGTTCTAGGTTATATCCATGAATGGTCCTTGGTAGGGGTATCAGTCTCAGAAAAAACCCCTGTGCCCTGATATATTTGGTCCTTGTAGAGCTCCTGTCCTCTCCAGGTCATATTAACTCCCCCTTCTTTTATATGATTCCCTGAACTCTGCCCAAGATTTGGTTATGAGTCTCAGCATCTGCTTTGATATACTGATATGTAGAGTATTTCAGAGGTCCTCTGTGGTAGGCTCCTGTCCTGTTATTTGTTTTCTCCTACTTTCAATGTCCATACCCCAGTTCCTCTTTCTCATTTAGAGTATTTAGGTGTACAGATTTTAGTATGCTTATCCTACCTTATAAGTTTAGTATCAACTTAGAAGCGAGCATATACCATGTGTGTCTTCTGGGATACCTCACTCATTATGATCTTTTCTAGATCCTACCATTGCGAGCATATACCATGTGTGTCTTCTGGGATACCTCACTCATTATGATCTTTTCTAGATCCTACCATTTACCTGCAACGTTCTTGATTTCCTTGTTTTTAATTGCTGAGTAGTATTCCATTGTGTAATTGTACCATAATTTCTGTACCCATTGCTCCATTGAGGGACATTTGGGTTGTTTCCAGATTCTGGCTATTACGAATAAAGCTGCTATGAATATGGTTGAACAAATGTTCTTGTTGTATACTTGAACATATTTTTGGATATATACCTAGATATGGTATAGCTGGATCTTGAAGTACTATTCCTAATTGTCTGAGAAAGGGCCAGATTGACTTCCAAAGTGGTTGTACAAGTTGACATTCCCACCAGCAATGTAGGAGGGTTCCCCTTTTTCCGAATTCTCTACAGCATTTGTCACTGAGTTTTTGATCTTAGCCATTCTGATGGGTGTAAGGTGAAATCTCAGGGTCATTTTGATTTGCATCTCTCTGATGACTAAGGACTTTGAACATTTCTTTAAGTATTTCTCTGACATTCTATATTCCTCTACAGATAATTCTGTTTTGCCCTGTACCCCATTTTTTAATTGGATTACTTGATTTGCTGCTTTTTAACTTCTTTAGTTCTTTGTATATTCTGGGTATTAGACTTCTGTCAGATATAGGGTTGGTGAAGATCCTTTCCCAGTCTGTAAGCTGTTGTTTTGTTCTGAGGACAGCGTCCTTTGCTTTAAAGAAGCTTTTCAGTTTCATGAGGTCCCATATATTGTTGATCTTAGAGCCTGTGCTGTTGGTGTTCTGTTCAGGAAGTTGTCTCCTGTGCCAATGAGTTCAAGGCTCTTTTTCTTCTAACTGACTTAGTGTATCTGGTTTTGTGTTGATGTCTTTGATCCACAGGGACTTTAGTTTTGTGCAGGGTGATTAATATGGATCTATTCGCATTTTCTGCATGTAGACATCCAGTTAGACCAGCAGTATTTGTTCAAGATTGACAGCAAGAGTTATTAAGCCTTGTAATATCATAGTATTAGGAAAA
Organism: Pachyuromys duprasi; assembly: GCA_028658305.1. Taxonomy (NCBI): domain Eukaryota; kingdom Metazoa; phylum Chordata; class Mammalia; order Rodentia; family Muridae; genus Pachyuromys; species Pachyuromys duprasi. Next base: position 3,054,993 of record CM053751.1, read on the forward strand.
TCTGTCCGTTTCAAACTGACAAATTAACTCAAAGTTTCACCTAGGATAGTGGTTATCTGACAACACAGTGCTATTTCATACTTCCTGGCTACGTTCTGTTGTACATGTAATTTTATATGAACCAGAAAAGCAAAAGAAAAATCATGTATTTTTTATTAAAATATTATCTTTATATAGGTGTTCTGAAACCAAATCCACAATATCTTGAGGCAAGTTGTAATAGTATTCTAATCACATCTGATTCCTAAGAAAACAATTTTTTATGAGAGAAAATAAGTTAATACGTAAATTAATATTCCAGAAACATGGCTCCCAGCTTACTCACTGCCATGGACTTGAGAGAAACTCTTCCTATAGCTGCTGCCTCACTGTCAGTTTCTTGTTAGCCAGCAGAAACCCCTTTTTTATGTGTGGGACACAATGTGTTTACGTGGTGGA
>CM053751.1:3055930-3082267 GCA_028658305.1 Pachyuromys duprasi
TCCCTCAGTTGAGGAATGGATACAGAAATTGTGGTACTTTTACACAATGGAATACTACTCAGCAATTAAAAAGGAGGAAATCATGAAATTCTCAGGCAAATGGTGGGACCTGGAAATGATCATCCTAAGTGAGGTATACATTTAATATTCTAAGACTCAAACATCTTATATAAATTTCAGAAAATTCTTCCTAAATATTCATATGCTTACAATTTATAACCTTATTTTTATTTGGCATGGCTTTCTATGTCTACTGAGAATCATGTCAGTGAATTAAAATAACAATAGTCACAAAGGAACCATATTCAACAAGTAAATATATATCTGGGCCTAGAGAACATGTTGTAGAGGTACACCTGAAAGTGAAGCACAATGCCTTTGTGATAAGGAAAACATTCCTAAGTGATCTTTCCTGACAGCTAATGACTAACAATTTTGGCTGTACACATTTAACGTCATATAACCCACTCTTTTCCTCTTCTGCTCTTCTCACAGTCTCTCAATAAACAAAATGCCCCATGCTTTCTGTGAAGGACAATATACAAGAGGGAGGGGCAGAACAATCTCCTGCTTTGGCACAAGGAATTTGCCTCTGGGAATTATTTTCTTAATCCCTCACTTCAATAAATGATGTAAACCCTTGGACTTTGACTTATTTGGACGAAGACTAATTAAAATATTAATACAATGATAAATGCTTTGAATAACTTTATACCACATAATAACCATCAGAGCTGAAAAGGAAAATAACTTTAATGTTTAATAATATATTAACGAAGATTCTATGTCTCATGATAATTTTATCATCCTCAAGTTCATCAGTTCATAACTGATGACTGATTGAATATTAATGTAATTTTCAGTTTGTGACATAAAGTTTCTATTTATAAACATCATTCAAAATTAACTGTATAAACTGAAACAAACATGTTTCAGGTACAGTATACTAAAACCTGATTTTATCTACTGCACGTTAACTACTGGGGAAATGACTGAATTTCTATCACCTATAAGGTGGTAACAAAATGCTTTATAAGTAGTTAAGTTTCCCCTCCATCAAATAGTAAATAATAATAATAATAAGTCCTCTTCTCTGTATTTTCGAAACAAATGTCCATGTACTGTTACTTTTTGAAAACATAGAAGCATGTTTTGAGTGGGAACTTAAAGAGCATCCAGGCTTCCTGTGAGCTTCCTGAATTTCTTTATACAGAAGATTTTCTGTAAGATTTCTTATGTGAAATTCTGAACTCCTGCCAATAATTTCCTAACACCTCCATAACTTTTGTTGTCTCCTCATGTTATTCAAACTTAATCATATTAATGCCATTCAGAATCTTTCTTTTTCATTAACAACATTGAGATGAGAAAGAAAAGTAAAAGGAATACAGGAAATTGAGAAAAGAAATCAAACATCGGGAATAAGTAAACTTGTGTTCTAAAGATCACAACTAAAGTTAGAAAGTGTTGTGCAGGGAGGTACTTTCCTGAATAAATAAAACTAAAACTCTTTAAAGAATTGAGCTCTATCTTTTTATAAGTTTCATAGAATTCTTTACATTTATCTAAACAAACAAAGGACACACACATTGTGTATTAATTTCCTTGGGTGACAAGAATAAACTGCCTTCAATTAATATAAATTTACTGTCTCAAGAGTCTTGGTGTCTGAAAGGCACTGACTGAGCCATTGTTCTATTGAAGTATCTCAGAAACTGTCCTTTCTTTCCTCTTCTTAGCTTCTGGTGGTTGCCTACAAGTCTAAGTGTTTATTTCTTGGTTTGAAAAAAATACCTCAAACCTCTGCCTCCCTCTTCACATGATGTTCTCTGAAGGTTAGGTGCCCAGATTCCCTTTAGGTGAAACGCTGTTCTACTTCAGTGTTATTTCTCTCCCTGAATACACAAGAAGGCATTGAACTAGGTAGGATTTATACTAATGCAGTATTATTTGATGACATCTTCAGGGATTACAAATAAGGTGACATCCACAGCTATTTGTGGTTAAGAAATTACACATAGCTTTTAAGAAGTTGCTCTGTACCATACAGTTGAGCAAACATTGCAGAAGAATTCTTTAAGGTAGGATATATTGCAGTTAGCAGAGCAGAAACAAGTTGAAAAGTGTTTTCAGAAATGTTATGTCCTCAGTTACAGCTGGCTTGTAGGTTCATTTCTGTAATCCTGCTACTTGTGAAAGACCCCGCCTACTCTGACTTAGCTAAGGCAGCGCTATCTACAGAGAACCAAGCCGGAGACTGGAAAATTACTGAGGAACCCAGATGTCCAACAACAGGATATCTGTGGTTGGGCGCCTAAAACACCCTGGGCACCCAAGATAAGAACCAAGTAAGTGACGAGTTTTTAAAAAAATCTTTTCTCCCTACTCTACCTATCTCCCTTCCAATACCCCTACACAAGGTAGGAGAGAGAAAGGGTTAGTTGGAGAGGGGATACAGTTCTCTTAGCTGCTTACTGCTGGTTAGAGTCCTTGAGATCCTTGGAGCCAGCGCAATCCTCTTTTCAGGAAATCTCCAACTTCTTGCCAGCAGAAACCAAGAGCTGTGGGGGGCAGGCAGCAGTAACCTTGTTTCTTTTTTTTCCCCTTTTTATTTTATAGTAATTTTTATTTTTCATATTAATCACAGGTTATTTACTTTGTATCCCAGCTGTAGCCCCCTCCCTCATCTCCTCCTTGCCCCTTTCCAAGTCCACTGATAGGGATGAGGTTAAGAGCACTGAATGATCTTCCGAAGGTCCTGAGTTCAATTCCCAGCAATCATGTGCTGGATCACAGCCATCTATAGCGAGATCTGGGCCCTCTTCTGGCGTGCAAACACACATGTAGGCAGAATACTGTATAAAAACAAAACAAAACAAAACAAAAGCCTTGTTCTTTCTCTGGACACTCCACACTCTGGGCTCTGTCATGTATTTTCTCTCCTGAGTCCTCAGATTTAAACTATCTGCAGCTGGCAAAGAGCTCCTCTCAGAGCCCTCATGAGGCAAATAGTTTGCTGCTGTGGACAAACTGGATCATCCCCACATCCCATACCTGGGATTAAAACAAAACCTTGTTTATATCCATAACAAGTGGTATTTAAAATAAAATTATTAGGTGTTTATTCATTTTTGTATTATACTTAAAACAATAGGCACAAAGTCATAAAAACACATGACTTCCACTCAAAGTTTATAAGTCCTCAAAAGAGTCAGGAAGTTACATCCAACTTCATATACTAATTCCATTGCCTTTAAAAGGTACTCTTCCAAATTTCATCAATATACACAATGTATTTTGATCATGTCTATTACTCACTTACCTTCTCCAATGTCTCCCAGGTTCCACATTGCACCTCTTTTGAAAGAACACCATATCCTCATATGTTTCATGGAGTTTTCTTTCACAGCAGGGAGAACATTGAGCTGGAAAGAGAAAAAGCCCAGGAAGCAGTTATAGGCTTGATGCTGTTTGATGGACACAGTATAAACTATCCTTCCTGTCACACAGAAGTACTCTTTCTTTATGACAGCTTGTTTTCCTCCAGTGCTATGATTTCCTTTGCTGTTTGTGCAGTCTGGTTGTTCTTTCTCCTAGACTTCTCCTTCTAGTCGTTGACCGTGCTCATACAAGAATAATGCCATCGCTTATCACATACTTCCATTGTCTTCTCCCAGATTCCATTTCTTTGCCTACCCTCTATCCTTTGTCTGTTCTTATGCGGCCACAGTTACATTTAGTTTTGGCATCCAATGTATGGTTAATCTATTAGCATTTGGCTTCTGCTCGGTTCTTCTGAAATTAATTTTATTTCATTAGCAAACGCTTTTAAGTAAAGCTACCTGCTCTTACTTTACATCTCAGAAAATTTGTCTATTCCTCCAATATTTGTGTATTATTTTACCTTTTCATGCTCTATTATGTTATATTTATTATATTATTTCTACTACTTACTTTATCAATTTTTCCTTTTTAATATAATCTTATTACAATTTATTCACCTTGTATCCTAGCTATAGCCCCCACCCTCGGCCCCTCCCAATCCCACTCTCCTTCCCTCATCTCCTCCCATGCCCCCCTTTCCAGTCCACTGATAGGGAGAAGGGAGAGATAGAAAGACATGGAAGGGTCTCGAGCTCCACGAGAAGAACAACAGTGTTGTAGGTGGTGATTTATATTCCCTATTGATATTCTTTTAGTAATGCTGCTGTTAATCCTAAGCAGCTGTATAACCAAATCACCACACAGAGACTATGATTTATTTAATTAACTTAGAACACAAGGCTGGGAAATAGTTAATCCATCCTAAGCCTCCAAGCCCTCAGAGTTTCCTAACATCTAGATTTCTCACATTATACTTGCTTTTAGTGAAATCTTAGGTCCAGTTCATTCTCCACGTCGTTCCAACACCTCTCCTCCAGCCTTGCTCTCCTGGCTCTCTCCTGCCCTTCTCTCCTCCTCTGCCTCCCACAGCTTCCTGTCCTCTGGTTTCTCCCTCTCTTCCTGCTTCCTTTCCATTGTTCAACATTGTGGCTAGTTACTTTATTTTGGCATGTTTACACCAAGCTGAGACAGGTGATGCTTAGAATAAATATCACAATGCAATGTCCAGATTGAAACCAGAGAGTGGGGGAGAGAAATCAGCATTCTAATGAACAAGGGTAAGGTGTATACATTCCAAAAGAACATTATACTAACACAACAGAATAAAAAAATCTGCGTCCCAGGGGTCTTTTCTGAGACTGATACTCCAACCAAGGTCCATGAATGGAAATAACCTAGAACCCCTACACAGATGTAGTCTATGGCAGCTCAGTCTCCAATGGGCTTCCTAGTAATGGGAACAGGGGCTGTCTATGACATAAACTCAGTGGCTAGCTCTTTGGTCACCTCATAATTACTAGCCTAGTTTTTTTTTTCTTTTTACAATAGGGTGGGTCTTGTCCCAATTCACCTGCTTCTTCTTTTGTCTGTGTCCTTCTGCTTTCTGGAAAAGTACTGAGAGAACTTTGTTTAACATGGGGTATAAAGAGACCTGTAAAGTTAACTTGTTCCTCTCACTTACACAAACTTGAGATGAGTGATGCTTAGAATAAGCATCACAATGCAATGTCCTGATTGAAACCAGATGGTGGGGTAGAGAAATCAGTATCTGAATGAACAAGGGTAAATTGTATACATTCTACAATAATATACCAACATTTCCCCCTTTAAGTCCAGTAAAAGGCTCCTTTTCTTTTACTACAATGATAATTATAAAACTATAATTTCATAATAATAATTATTAAAACTATTAGGTAATATTTACATGTGTAATGTCCAGTCCATGTGTATTTGGTAACTTAAGAGAAAGTATCTTGATAGCCTATCTAGACAAGTTTAACTTTGGTATTACCTATATGAAAACATCTTCTTAAATTCTGAACAACTTAAGCTTAATTGTGGAACTGTAACTATTTGGTCTTCAACCCCACCAGAGTCTTGAGAAGGAATAAAATTAGTTAATTGAGTAAATAGGAAGTGCATGTTAGCAGCTTCCAAAAATTAGAAAATTAATAGTTTGCTGCCTGAGCAGTCACCCAAAATTCTCTGTGACACTGGAGCATCATCTTCAGCCTCTGGCTCAGTGTATTTGACAGACATAAATGTGAAGCAGGAACTATTAGGACTTGCTTACCCTGTCTTGGCAGAGTGCAGCAGTCAACTTTAAGCTTGCCCATTTTTGGCAAAATTCTGTCTGTCATGAAATGAGGGCATTTTATTTCTGCCTAGATGGCTCATTTGACACATTTGAAGCTATCTCCACATGCAGGTTCTTTGATGTTCATCATCATCTTTGAGGTAAGCAGGGTGCTGCCAGGAGATGACAAGTCTCATTGACAAAGAACCTTTAAAATAAGAAAGAAATTTTTAAATGCCATATTGTGCAGGTCTCTGAAGTTTTTGAAGACTTACCTATCTTAATGTGATTGACCTGTCGACAAAATCATATCTATCTGTTAAACCTAGGATGTATACTCCTGTTATAAATTAGACTAGTGTCCAATATGACTATGCGTTAATTAACTAACAATTAACTTGCATTATCTAATACACTAAACAGTTTGTAATAGCAGTTTGAAAGTATTAGAAGCAGCCTTGAATTTGTATCAATATACTAAAATTTACCAATGTATTAAAAGTAGACTTATTTTTGCATCAATATACAAAGTCCTATACCAGAGTTAAAAATAATATTATTTGATAATAACAAATAAAACCATAAGTTGAGTTCATTCAATAATCTACCTTTTGTCTTATTATTTCTATAAGATAGTCCTGTATTCCCTTCTTTCTTTTCAACCCCTTTTCTCCTTATTTAAGAAAGAAAGAGAAAATAAAAAGAAAGAGAGAAATCCCTGAGTCTAAGCATGTTTTCTCTCTGAATAATACCATTAATAATTTATAACCATCTCCCAATGACAATAAACATTCATAGCTGCAGAAAAAAACAAAAGCCTACCCAACCTCCTGTTGTATTATGTTATAAATATTTACTATTGATATATCTTTTAGTTAAGCTGTGGTTAATCCTAAACAGCTGTTTGCCCAAATCACCACACAAAGACTGGGATTTATTTAATTAACCTAGATCACAATGCTGGGCAATAGTGACTCCATCCTAAACCTCCCATCCTTTGTAGTTCCTACCATTCAGATTTTATCCACTATACTTGCTTTTAGTGATATGTTAGGTCCAGTTCATTTCTCCACCTTGTTCCAAGACCTCTCATCCAGCTCTCCTCTCCCAGCCTCTCTCCTCTCTCTCTTCCTCTGCCTCCCACTCCTTCCTGTCCTCTGGCTCCTCCCTTCTCCCTCCTACTCTTTCCTCTCCATTGCTCAACTTTGTGGCTAGTTGCTTTATTTTGGCATGTTTACACAAAGTTGAGACAGGTGATGCTTAGAATAAGTATCACAATGCAATGTCCGATTAAAACCAGAGAGTAGGGAGAGAAATCAGCATTTGAACAAACAAGGGTAAGGTGTATACATTCCAAAAGAACATTATACCAACAACCCCTTTAAAGGAAACTGGATGTTCTCATGAATTTTTTCTAGCTTACTTTTTGGACATGCAGAAATCCTGCTAGGGGTCTCAAAGGAAATTGGGAAAAATTGGTTAATTAAGTAAGCATTAACATTTGTGGTCCAACCTTTGAATGTTGAGAAGTTTCAGGCTTAATAGAAGTCCTGCTTGGAATAGTCTAAAATGCTGGACCAATTAAGATTAGAAGCTTTCTTCAAAGCTCTCTTAGGATCAGGCCTTGATGAGAAAGAACAATTGAAGCAGTTGAGGCAGGAACTAGCAGAATGTTGGAATATGCAAGATGCTGAAACAGATATGTCAATGTCTCAGCAAGCCGGAAGGATGAATTCTGTCAGGTTTGATCCAGTGTCCCCAGTGTCCAGTCCTTTTGTTCTGCAAACATAATTTCTCACAAGTGTTATACAGTCCTAAAATTATAAATGTATGAAACGTGCAGGATGAAACTAAACTGTAAACTTATTTTATCTATGCCAATTAAAAGAATGGCATAATAAATTTTGAGGATATTGTAGCCAAGTATTTATTGGCCATGGATAGTTGAAGTTCTAGCTGGAGACATTTTTTGTTTCTCAGTCAGTTTCAGAGTTGTTCCCATGTGAAAGGATCAGCACTATATGTTACCTATTCTGTTTAGTCTTCTTGATTTCTCTCTTCTTGTGTGTAGCTAAGGTCTTCTGGTGGTCTTCCTCTATCTGAGTTTTATTAGTTTTGATGGACCTGGTTTCTCTTTTCCTGTTTGAACATACACAAAACCTCTTCCCCTTCCCCAGTGTAAAATATTCGCTGTTTTCCATTTTGTAATTAGAACCTTTATATGCTGTTCTAGTTCAGCAGTCCTTTCTAAATTCCACTGTGTCTTAGCAGGTGTGCTACTTATCCCATTTAAACATTTTAAAATTGATAAATCATTATTTAATCTATTTTGGGTAAATATTACATTTCCCTTCTGTTTTAATATCATCTTTTAAAAATTACTGTTAGATAGTTTCATAATTGTTTGACCTATAGGATTGCAAATTGTATCTGTAACAGGATTCATGTCATAATGTCTAAAATATTGTTGAACTCCAATAGATACACGTGCTGAAGCACCATCAGCACCAATTTGTAAGGGCATCTCCAAAACATTCACCATCTCTAACAAATGCGCAGTCTTAGGATCATGCTCTCCAAAATTTAAGGCAAAAGTCACTGGTACTCTGAATATGAATCTATGTATTTCAGTTCTCCAAACTCTGTAAAATGGAGCACACCAGCAACTGTATGACCTTGTTCCAAGACAAAATTAAACAGGATCAGCATTTCTACCTTAGTGTAGGTAGACCTTCATCTGGTAATTGAACCTTAAGAATACACATACAATATCCAGTCTGCCCAAGCTGGTCTATAGCCAAAGACTTTCTTTCTAGCATCTCAATGGGCTGCCATTTTGCAGTATTTTCAAGCCTCTGTGGACTTTTCTCATCTGGAACCACCTCTTTTGGTGTTATTGTAAGTACCAGATTAGATTGCTCTGAAGGCTCTCTATTTTGATTTAAAGATTCCCCCAACTTCTGTTCTATGGCCTTTAATTTAGCATCTGTTTTCCCAGTCTCTTCTTTCTTCAAGTCTGTCTTATCCTCATCTTTCCCAAAGAGGATATACAAAACTGAAATCATCAGTGAAAAAATTATTTGTATGCAAAGAGAAACAAACTCAAATGGTATCCATAGGCACTGTATCATTGTGCCTTCCTCCATTTTCAACATTTTAAATTTCAAAACATTTTCCTAAGGACTTTACTTTCTCAGACCCAGCTTCCCTTTCAGACCTTACCAGTCAGTTGCTTAAGGTTTCTCTTGTCTGTTTCTGGCTCCTGATTCCAGATTCCAGGGAGAGGTATTTTTTTTCTGCCTTCCTCACTAGACCCTGTCTCCTTCCTCACTCAGGTAAGTTATTTGGTCCATAAATGTTTGTTGCTCACACCCCTTCTCAAGGGGATTTCACTTTCTGTCTTGGCTAGCAAAGTTGCTTTGAGAAGCTTCTTTGTTAAAGAGCTACTTTTTTCCTCTAGTTGAAGAAACTGCCTCTTGGGGTTTGTATGTATCATTTTTTGTTTTTCTGCAGCTGGAGGCCTTTGCTGCTCTGCAGGGGGTCTGTCTAATCAGCAATCTGTGAACTCCTAGTTGAAGAGCTGCCTTTGCTTTGTTTTTAAGAAACTGAACTAAAAAAGTACTCTATAGTTTTACTTTCTATGTAAATTCTTGCTAGATTACTATAAATTCTGCCCCAAGTTGGTATGCCATTTGTTGTTAATTATTAATATTTATTATTGATTTATCTTGTTAAGCAGCAGTTACTCCTAAACCATCTTTGTAGTCAAATCACCACACAGAAACTTGAATTTATTTACTCCATCCTAAACCTCTAAGCCTACATAGTTTCCTCCCATTCTGATTTTACACATTATACTTGCTTTTAGTCATATCTTAGGTCCAGTTCATCTCTCCTCCTGGTTCCAAGTCCTGTCCTGCTGATCTCTGCTCTCTTACCCTCCCACTGGCTTCCTTCTCCTTCCCTCAGGACCAGGATGTCTCACCCTATTCTCTCCTTTGCTCAGCAGGGCTGGTTAACTAATCGACAATCATAGAGAATAAATGGTGGCATGTTTATACAAATTTGAGACGAATAAGTGTCACAATGCAATGTCCAGATTGAACCCAGAGAGTGGGATAGAGAAATCAATATTTGAATGAAAAAGGATAAATTGTATACATACAAAGTGTATTATACCAACGAACAAGCATGAAGAAAATTAGTTTTTTAGTCTATGTTTTGCCATTAATTTAGTATTTTCTTACTTAAAAACAGTTACAGGTGTCTGAGGAAATGATTTCTTTCTAGGTCCCTAAAGGTTTATGCTTTTCATTTACTTTTTTTTTTTAAATTGTGGAACATGGTGCCCTCTGCTGGATGATCAGAAAGGGATGTTGAGTTGTTAAATCTGCTCTTTGGCCAAATAACAGTAAGACTTCCAGTAAGGAAACTAGAAAAGATCATCCTGAGTGAGGTACCCCAGAAGCAGAAAGACACATATGTTATATACTCACTTATAAGTAAATATTAGCCACATAATATAAAATAAAAATAATAAAATCAATAGTCCTAAAGAAGCTAAACAACAAAGAAGACTCTAGGGAAGAGGTGGAAACCTCACTCTGAAGGGCAAACAGGATAGACATTAGAAGTAGGAGATGACAAGGAACAGGAAAGGAGCCTTCTACAGGGGGCCTCTGAAAGACTCTACCCATCAGGGTATCAAAGGAGAAACTGACACTCATTGCCAAACTTTGAGCAGAGTGTGGGAAACCTTATGGAAGAAAACAGAGATAGAAAGGGGACAGGAGCTCCACAAGGAAACCATCAGATCCAAAAAAACTGAACCCAGTGTGGCCTGCAGAAACCGATACTCCAACCAAGGACCATGCATGAAGAAGAGCTAGACCCCCTGTACAGACGAAGGTTGCTCAGTTTCCAAGTGGATTCTCTAGTAAGGGGAGCAAGGACTTTCTCTCACATGAACTCAGTGGCTGGCTCTTTGATCATGTCCCCCTAGGGGGGATGCAGCCCTGCCAGGCCACAGAGGAAGGTGATGCAGCCTGCCCTGTTAAGACTTGATAGGCTAGTGCCAGACAGAAGGGGAAGAGGCCCTCCCCATCAGTGGAATAGGTAAAGGGCATGGGGGTAGATGGGGAAGGTGGGTGGGACCGGGAGGAGACAAGGGAGATGGGCTACCGTTGTGATGCAAAGTAAATAAATTGTAATTAAGTAATTAACTAACTAATTAACTTTTAAAAAGCAAAGCAAGGTGAGGAGGATCTGAAGGATTTGGGCAAGAGAAACTTTGACCAATACATCTTATTTGAAAAATTTTAAGAATTTGTGTTATCAAGTGTGTGAACATCTTTGGGGGGGATTATATCACTATTTCAAAAACATGTGAAAGTAAAAACTTTTCTTAGAAAAAGAGTTATTCCAGTTTATCTTTCTCATATGTCTTTCCTTAAATGAGCTGACAATAATTTGATGATGTGAACAGACAACAATTTTAAATACCCCTGTTTCACAAGAGAATGCAAGCAGAGAGATTTAGAGAAATGGTGATTTTTTTTTTCCTCTAGAGCAGTATCATCAGGAGCCTGAAAGTATCCATGTTTGTTCTAGGCAGTGACTTTTAGAATTGGAAGCCGTGGCTGTGATTATACAACATGTTAACCCTCTGGTTGGTGTTAAACAAGTGGAGGGAGAGAGTCAGTTCTGCACCCCTGAAGAAGTTCTGTTCTGCCACTTAACTTCATCAAGCATCAGTTTCCCCACCATTAACTTACATCACCAGGGTGTAGCAATGATGTAATAATGTGATATGCATTGACGTCCTTTGTGGGACGAACTTTGCAATACCTACATTAATTTTAGACCAAGACTTCTGTTCTAGAAGGTTTGAAAGTGTCTAGAACCTTGCCTTAGCTACACCCCAAAGAGCAGAGACTATGGATGGGTACAACCACAAAGGAGACATGAGAAGCTATTCAGTGTTTTTATATAGCATTGTACCAAACATGTACATACACAAGTATTTACAATAGGATAAGGGCTTATGCTTAAAATCACATGTAATTTCTAGGTTATCATGCTTAAAATATATAGAGGTTTTCTTATATTAATAGAGCATAGAAAATATGCATTTTATTAATTACTTTAAGACTTTAATCAACACTACACTGAATGTTTTGTTATGCATATTGGCATACCACAGAAAAGAAGCAACCTATAAATTCAAAAGCAAGTGAAACATTTGTTAATGTTTCATGAACAATTCGGGTATTTCTATAATAGTAAACATAAGCAGTGTATTCAATACTTCAAACACTATATATTTAAACTAGCAGAGAAGCTATTTAGCCCCTGATTACTCTTAGCCACAGTGGAATTAACATCATGATTTTAGCCAGTACTGCTCTTTTGAGACAGATAGATGCTGCTAGGAAACAGAAACATGAGGCTTCCCAACCATTAGGGAAGACCATTCTGATAAGGATTGAAAACAATTCCCAACTATCAACATGTCTACAAAAAAAAAAGTTTAAATCAGTTGGTTAGTGATGAGCACATATCCAGATCCAAGTATGGATTTCTAGAACCTATATTGGTGATTTTCCCCCTAAAAGTCCAGCATTTACATGGGAGATGATTGTGTCTTGATCACCTTAGAAAGTTATTTAATCTCATTAACAGAACAAACATTCTGCATACTTTAAAACTCTTTTATTTTGCCCATTGTGTGTTGATCACCATATTTATCCATTTAAGAGTATGTTCTCCATCCATTAAATAGAAGTGGTTTTTCTCAAAGTCTTTACTTTAAATTTTCGAGTTTCTTTTGATCACCTCCCCCTGGGAGGTGCAGCCTTGCCAGGACACAGAGAAAGACAACACAACCAGTCCTGATGAGACCTGATAGGCTATGGTCAAATAGAATGAGAGGAAGACCTCACCCATCAGTGGACTAGGGTAGGGGCATAAGGGGAAAAGAGGGAGGGATGGAGGGTGGGATTGGGAGTAGGCAAGGGAGGGGGAAGCAGCTGGGACACAAATTGAATAAATTGTAATAAATGATAATAATAATAATAAATGAGTGGACACCAATATAATAAATAAACAAATAGGAAAGATTGTATCAGTAATTAACTTTGAAGGACTTTGGAGATGGTAGACTAGATAAAGCATGTTTCACCAAGAAACACTGATTTCTTAAGTAAAATGCAGAGTGATCATAGAAGACACTGGCATCAGCCTTTGACCCTCAGATACATACAAATACAAACTCACATATACCCCCACAAGCACGAACACATGTTCCTATACCTAAACTCATTGTAACATGCATAAACAGACACACACACACACACACATACACACAAGTTATTTTATTAATCGTTATATGTGCAGGACCCAGTTTTATATCTGGCACATGATAAGTGCTAAACTAAAGTTCAAGGAATAAATGAAGAGCTGAATAAAGGATCTGAGATCAGAGAACTCCAAATCATTTTCCACATTCATCTTTATATACTGTTCTATGCAATTTTCAATTCTAGTGGCAAAATGCCTAAGAAGGATACAACTTAAAATGAGGGAAAGTTCATTTTGTCTCCTAGATTCAGAGGTTTACAATCCATGGTTTGCTGGCGAGATTGTTTTTAGGCCTGAGGCAAGCGAGAACATTATTCCAGTAGAAGAGTTGCAGCAAAAAGTGGCTTACATCATGGTGATCAGAAAGCAGAGGGATAGAAGAATGGTAGGGGACAAAATAGACCCTTATATGTCATGCCACAATAACCTATGCCTCCTTATAAAGCCTTGCCTTCTAGAGTTTCTATCAGTTCCCAGTAATGCCATCAACTGGTGCCTGAGCCTTTGATAAATAGCACACTTTTAAGATGCAAACCATAACATATGCTACTACTAAAGGAAAAGAATGCTTTTGAATTCAGAAGCAGAGATGTCCCCACTTCCATGGAACTCTGTTTCACAGTGGTCAGAATCTGGGTCCTGCCCAAAATTACAGTGTTATTTCCAGCCTATTCTACCATCTATCAAAATGACAGTATTTGCAAAGAAGTTTATTTCATTTCACTTAACTATCCCTTTGCCTTTTTCTAACCCCAACTGTCATTTAGAAGGATTCAAAATGAAGTAAAAATGCCTAAATAATTGTAAAGTTAAAATGTTTGATTTGGACAGAGTGAACTAGGTAGGAGAGGGGAAGGGGAGGGAAGCAGTGTTGGGGAGAGAAGGCCGGTGAGAGAAGAAAAACTGGAGGTAGGGGCATCTCTGGGATGCACCAGGGACCTGGGATAGGGGAGGTCCCAGAAAGTCTATGGTGGTCAACCTAGCTGAAATTCCTAGCAGTGGGGGATGATGAGCCTGAAGTGGTCACCTTCTGTAGCCTGGTAGGACTGTCAGTGGCGTGATAAGGACACCAACCCATGCACAAAACCTTTGACCCAAAATTTATCCTGCCTACAAGATGTACATATACAAAGATGAAGCAAAGTTCGAGGAAATGCCCAAGCAAAGACTGGCCCTACTTGGGACCCATCCCAGGGGAGAGAACAAATCCATGACACTATTAATTTTACTCTGCTATGCTTGTAGACATGAATCTAGACTAACTCTTCTGAGAGGCTTCACCCAGCTGCTGATAGAAACAGATTCGGAGACCCACAGCCAAACATTAGACAGAGCTCAGGGAGTCCTATGGAAGAGTTGGGGAAATGATTGAGGGAGCTGGAGGGATCAAGGATGATACAAGAAGACCTACAGAGTCAACTAACCTGGGCCCATTGCAGACTCATAGAGACTGAACCACCAACCAAACAGCATGCATAGGCTAGACCTAAGCCCTCTGTATACACAGAGCTGATGTGCAGCTTGGTCTTCATGTGAGCCCCCCAATATTGAAGCAAGGCTGTCTCTGACTCTGATGCTTCCCTCTGGATCTTGTTCCCCTAACTGGAGTACCTTGTCTTGCCTCAGTGGGAGAGAGTGTGCCTAGTACTGCACCAACTTAATGTGCCAAGGCAGGTTGGTACCTATGGTGCACCTGCCCTTTCTCTAAGGAAAAGAGGAGAGAATGGGGGTAGGGGTACATGAAGGTGGAACTGGGAGGAGAGAAGGAAGGGCTGTGATCAGAATTCAAAGTGAATAAATTAATAAAAATATTTTTCTATTTGGATTTTCTTCTCTCATTTATACACTAGATGGAGCCATTTGCTTAAACTGGTATTAGGTAAATCAAAAAGCTCCCAAACTCTTTTCTAAAATAGTTTCATCACTTTTTAGCTTCACCTATAGCACATGAAAATTTAGGAAACTTCATTAACCTGATTGAACTTTTTCTATTCTTCTGTTTTATTTCTCCTAATAGTTATACAGTTGTCCGTCACTAGGTTTTATCTGTAGTGTGTGTGTGTGTGTGTGTGTGTTGGGAGTGGGGTGGGGGGATATATGTATCTCTGTGTGTGAGAACATTTGTATATGAACATATACGTTCATATGCATGTGGAGATCAAAGGTCAAGAATATCCTTCCTCAATTATTCTTCACCTTTGTTCTATGAGATAAAGTCTCTCACTAAAGCTAAAGCTCATAATTGAACTAGGCTAGGAGGCCATTGAACTCTAGGAATATGTCTGTCTTTGTATCCTTCCCTCCACCCAAATCGACTCTGACTCTCCTGTACCAGTACTAACTAGGGCTATAAACTGAGGAGACCAAATAAGGTTCCCATGCTTGCATAGCAGGCACTTTTCCAAATGGGACATCTTCCTCGACCATCATTATAGTTTTTGCCTTTCTTTAATTACTAATGATGGCAACATGTTTTCAAGTATGCTTCTTAGCTCCCTTTATAGTGTCTTTACCAAAATTCCTGTCCAAATATTTTGCTTATTGCATATTGAAGTGTTCTTTAATGTCAAGTTGTACAAATTCTTTATATAACTATAATACATAGAAATTCCAGTCTGTTATGCTTATCCAAGAAAAACAAAACATGTCTACACAAAGAACAATATGTTTACATTCATTACAGTTTTATTTATATGCTCCCAAACTGAAATCTGCACATCACCTGGAGAGCAGACCAACTGCTCTTCTGTCACAGCATGGAATAATAACAGCAGTGGAAAGGAAGGAACTGCACAGAACAGGATGACTCTTCAGAGTGCAGTGTTGAGTGAAAGAAATTAGACACAAAAGATAGCATACTAAAATAGTTTCATGATATTCTTGAAAAATATACAGAGACTTCAGAAGTTTGATTGGGCTTAGAGAGAAGAAACTGACTGGAACAGGGCACAGATAATTTTGTGGGAAGATTAAAGTGTCCTACAGCTGGTTTGTAATTGTTATGTAATTGTACATATTCTGGCTAGTTTACATCAGCTTGAGTTGTCTGGAAAAAGAAACATCAACTGAGAAAATGTTCCATCAAACTGCCTTCAAGCAGATCTGTAGGATCCTTTCTTAATTAGTGATTGGTATAAGAGGGCATCATTGTAAGGAGAGGAGGAGTGTCAGCCCTTGGCAGGTGGTTCTGGGTGCTAAAGAAAGAAAACTGAGCAGCAAACCAATGCCCCTTGTCTTCTACTTCAGTCCCTGCTTCAAGGTTCCTGCCTTGAGTTCCAGTCTTGACTCCCTATTGATGGGCCGAAACCTGTAAGCCAAATAAGGCTCTTCCTTGCTGCTTTTGGTTATTTTTTTTTCTTCACAACACCAGACAGCAAACTAAGACAATATGTTTTGGGGAAGTAATTAAATATACTTCTAAAATATCTATCTTTAATCAAATGTGTTGTCAAATTATTATAGGACCTTTGATTACTTCATATTGAATGTTTTAATATTAAACTAATCTGATACACTGAAATTTGCTTTTTGTCTTTCTTGTCATATCATACAGATGTGAATTCCACTAACTCAACTGAAAACATGGTGTTTCCTGTAAGCAGAGCAATGTAGCAGTGTGCTTGGTTTTCTTCCAACTGTCTGACCACCAACAGCAATCATCAGTAGGAGTTTGCAATACCACACACAAGAGTGTGCTATGCATACTCTTTTAATTTAACTCACATTTTAAATTCTGAGGCATGTCCCTTGAGGTAATTTATTTTAACATGTGAGCCATTCTGCTAAGCATTGAGCAACTCACCCATTCCAAGAATTTTATGCTTGTCATCCTCAAGAGTTAGCAGAGTTAGATTTGTTGGAGGTGATGAGTTAAAGAATCCTTTCACATTTTTCCAGCTGTAAATTTCAGGATTCTCAGGGCCCTGTGCAGAGGGCAGTGGGGAGACATACTGGTGGTATTTTCTGGAGGAGAGCTGACCTTCCACTGTCAGAGGGCTGGCCATGAACCCCAGACCAGGCTGGAGCAAGTGACCTTGCTGCAGCATGACTGCAGCTTGGCTTAGCATGCCGAAGTGAGGTTCCTGAAAAGAGCCTTACTTTTCTGTTCTTATTCAACATAAAGCTAAAGGCTGAATATAAACTGTGAAAATTGCTTTCTTTTAACAAAAACTCAGATCCCTCATTCAGCTTTGGAAAAATTTAAATAAAATCATATCAAACTAAAAAAATAAGAACCTGAATTCATAAGATTTTCCAACAAAATTATATGCATATAAGAGCCTCAATTATGTGAATGTGCTGGGATTAATGCTTGTTTTCATAATAAATAGCTCAGACAAAGGCTGTGAAATGACATGGTGATCTATGCAAATCAACTATCCACACATCTTTTTATTTCATAATGAGACACTCCTTTACTTTTTGGATTTTTGCCAAGATCACGCAGAGCATAAATAGATTCCATATCTCTTTTCTATGCAGGTTAATAGTATTTTATTATTAAATATTAAAGAATAGAAAGTGTTGTTATTAGGCAGAAGAACACTCTGGGCTATTATACATGCATGAGCACACACATGCATATGCATATGTTATATATTTCTTCTATGTGAAATGAAAGTAAATCTGTACTTGGTTGTTATATAATAAATTTAGTCCTAATGTTACTTTTATGACTCAGTATTTATAAATAATTTCCTTTGAACATGCTGGAAAGAAACTTGCATCTATATTTCATGTAGAGTAACTAGCTGTGGAGTTTTAAAAAGGATGATATCCAGTATATCTAAATTCATTTTTATTGCTGGCAATATAAAAATATACACAGAATAATCTCATTTAATTCATACAATGAAGGAAATATAGAGTTTGCTAGCCTAAAGCAGTCAAGAAAGAAGATTGGCAGAAGAGCTTCAACAGTATGACAAAATATAAAAACATTTTTGTTGAAAACTTGATCTTTGTGATTGCAAAAATAATTATAATCCTTAGCATTGTAGAAGAAGATAAAGTAACTGGCTTAAAAAGAGGCTGGGAGTAATAGAGCCACAGAGTCTTGGGCTGTCCATCAGTTCCTCTTGGGTGCCAATTAGAGCACTCCTGCTTCCTGGATCTTGTCGGTTGTATGAGTCAGCAGCTTTGGGTTCATTTTATTTGTTCATATTTTTATTTTACTTTTATTTTGAATGTATTTGTTTAAATGAAACTCACCCAGTTTAATAGCATTGGTATATTCACAGATACACAATGGTCAAGATATAATTTAGAATACTCTATCATTTAAAAATGCTTCATTCTATAATAATCACTGCTCTTAACCTTGGTTCTACTCTGCAGGCCTAGGCAAACAGCGAATTATCTTGGACTTGCCTACAAATGGAATCATGTGTTATATGGTCTTTTATAAACAGCTCCTTTCCTTTGAAGACTTATCTCTTTTGTCATAGAATTGCCTCAAGAAAACATGCTCCCAAGCTCCAGCACTCCCAGAATATTCACGTCTGAGTAGACCTTTAAGACCATGAGTAGGCATGGGTGGAGAAGGTGCTTGGAGAAGACACCAAATGAACAGCAACAAGCAGCTGAGGATGAAAGTGAGGTATTGAAAGGGCAGAAAGCCTTTGCTATGACAGCTAGGACAAAGGATTTCCCTGTACTTTACTGAATCTACCCAAAATGAATGGCACCTCTTTGTTATGAGAAGAGTTAGGAAGAGAACAATCTCATTTCTTAACCCTCTCACCAGACTTTTATGGGTTTTCTTAAATAATATTTTAATGTGTGTGATATGTATGATATGTGTGTATGCTCATGCACATATTAGTATACACACATGTAGATACATGCCTAGAGGCCACAGACAAATGTGAGATGCAGTGTATACATGCATGGTATGTGTGTTCTGTGTATGCAATTTCTCATGTGTGTGGATGTACATGGGTGCAGGCATGGGCACTTGTGTTTTCATGTGTTTGTCTTTGGGTAGCTTCCTCATCATTTTTCATTTTATTCACCAGGGCAGTCAGAACTCACTGATTGTCTAGTCTATCTAACAAGCAAACTTGGTCCCAGAGATTTCCTGTTTCAGCAACCCAGACGCTGACATAACAGGTGAAACCCAAACCTGGATATCTTTTGTACAAGGGTGCTTGAAATCCAAACTTGGGTCCCACCCCCTAGCAACTGTTCTCCCCATGGATACATCTCCTCAGCTCTTAAAAATGGTATTTCAGGGATTCAAAGTGAGCAGATTATAATACATACATCATACATACATAATTTTAAAATGGTATTTCTTAATTTTAAGTTTAAGCTTGAATCATTTTAAGCTGCTTAAAAGAGTTGTTTTAAAATATTTTTTATAGGTTCCACTGGAGAAAAATGCAGTTCCCCTGAGTAGAACAAATGTTTGGGGTCATTTACACACCAGCAGCATGGCCGACATTTGCCCAAACTGGGTTATTTTTTACACAGTGTTCATCCATTATTAATGTCAAGAATATTGCTTTCCAAGGCCTTGTGCCATGGATACACACTGCTGAAGGATGAGTTATACAGTGAAAGGTATAAACAAGTAAATATCTTCCCAAGTGGTAAGGATTATAACACGAAAAGCACAGTAGAAGCACAGAAGAGCAGAGTGCTGCAATGATATTGAGGAAGGAACAAACTAGGAGATTCTATAACTTGTGCTTGGACAAAAAAGTAACAGGGGAATCTTTTGCTCTTTTAGATCTATTATCTCTGAATTGTTACTCATGTATTTATTCTTTCGTTTGATTTTTAAGTTCTTTTAGGGGTTTGTAATATGTCTATCATGCTTACTCTTGAATCATAACCTCTCCAGATCCAACTACTTTCTCTACACACACTTTCTGTCTTTTTTTTCTCTTTTGAAGACTATTCAGAAAAGTTTTCACTGCACAAATATTCTTGGGTATATGGTCATTTATTGTATTATGGTCAACTTACTAGGGGCTACACTCTTGGAGAAAGCTGTCTCTCCCTCTCTCAGAACCTAACAAATGCCAACACATGAAGGCTAGGACTAGTATTTTGTGCCCAAGACCCATGTCCATGCTACATGTTAGCCTGGTTTGAGCTTTACACAGGTTTTGTGCTTGCTGTTGTAACTACTATAGATTCAAATGTGCATCTTCTCTGTTGTATCCAGAGGAAACTATTTCCCAGTTAGTCATCTACCAGTAAACATTCTGCAGTCTCTTATTCTCTGCAATGTGGCCATTTGGGGTTCTCTATGTTAACTACCATCTACTACACATAGGAGCTTCCCAAATAAAAGCTGAAAGGTGAGTTGGTATATGGGTATAATGATAAGTTAGTAGGAGTTAGTTTAATGCAGTGTCCACTTAGTTTAATAATAGTAGTACCTTCTTCTCCATTGTAGCCTATGGACTGTCTAGCCATATGTTTTTGGAACAATAACAGTGCCAGGTAAATGGGTTTCTGTAGAGAAATTTTAGTCCAGCAACATGACTACTCAGCAAAAGCTCACATTCAAAGACCTTCTAGGTTTATGTTATCTAGCTGGAATGCAGAAATACCCTTAATACACACTTTTCATCCCGCAAAATTAAAGTTAGGTAAGAAGGAAGCAGCCATGTTTGAAAGTGATGTCTATTTGATGGACAGACTAAGTGACAAATAACAGAAAAATCTGACAGAATTAAATATAGATAGAATACACCAACTCTCATGAGAACGGCACAGGAAAAAGAAGCTACTTAAGAGACAGAGAGTGATTCAATTGGGAGTCAACGCAGTAAGTACAGTAGAGTAGAGTTGAAGCAGTTGAAGCCAAACAATCAGAAGCAGTCAGAAGATTAAACAGATTGCCAAAGATGGTCTGAGATTAAGCAGAGCAATTCAGTAAGTAGCCAAGAGAAGAATCAGTCAGCTTAGAGACAGGTTTAGGCCATAAGAGCTGAGTTGAACCAGCTAGCCAGAGTTCAGAAAGAATTAGAAAGGGTGAGCATCTTCAGCAGTAAGCTTCTGAAACAATTACTTCAGGTGATTAAAACATACATTTTCTAGTAGCAGTGGTTATGGAGACTGAAGAGGCTGGCCTCCAACTAGATAGGACCCACAAAAACTTTGACCAAAATTTACCCTACCTACAAGATGTACAAGGATAAATATAGCACAGAGATGGATGGAATGACCAACCAAACTCTGGTCCAACCTGAGACCCACCACATGAGAAAAAGCCAACCCCTGACACTAATACCATGCTTTGCTATGCTTACAGATGGGAGCCTAGCTGTCATCTGAGAGACTTCACCCAGCAAAGGATTAAAACACATGCTGAGACTCACAGTCCAGGACTGGGCAGAGTACAGGCAGCCTTGTAGAAAAGTTGGGGGAAGGAAAAATGGTCCCAGAGTGCATAGGAGCATCACAAGAAGACCAACAGAGCCAACTAACCTGGCCCAGGAGTGCCTGCAGAGACTGAAGCACCAACCAAGGACCATGCATAGACTGGATCCAAGCCCCCTACCAATATGTACCGAGTGGGCAACTTAATCTTCTTGTGGGTTCTCTAGTAAAAGGAGCAGGGGTTGTTTCTGGCATGGACTCTGTTGCATACTTCCACCTGTGGGACTGCCTTGCCAGGCCACTGTGGAAGAGGAAAAGCACAGTACTAATGCGACTTGAAATGCTGGGGTGGGTTTTTTTCAGGAGGGGGTGCTTTCCTGAGCACTAGGGAAGTGGGAGGGGGAAGAGGAAAGGAAGGTGAGACCAAGAGGAGAGGAGGATGAGGACTACGATTGGGATGTAAAGTAAACAACTAAAGTTAAGGGTTATTTTTTTTACAGATACATTTACGGGTTTTACTTATGGAATAGTTTAATATCACTAGGAAATGTTTGTTTACTTCCATTATATTCATGCCACTATTGCACCATTAAGCCAATCTTGCCAGGTCAGTCACTATTGTACCTCATAGTGTTGACAGACAGGTATAATAGACTATTACTTTTCTCTTTGGGTAGCACAGCTGGTACTTTCCAATACCATAAAAGCTAGATAATAGAGATGAAAATTCCAGGTCAGTACCAGCTTGATTGTTCCATATTCTATGACTCAAGTATGTGGCATCTTCAGCAATTGGGTATTCCTATCAAATTCAGGAGATTTAGAAATAGAAATGACACTTGGCTATAATTTGGGGGAGACTATGAGACTTCATGGGCCAAAAACTGATAAAGAAGCAACACATTTCTGGTACAGGACATTTTAGTTGTTGGCCTATGATGTCTACCAAGAGCACAGCAGATTTTATTGTTATAGGATAACATCCCTACTCCCTTGTATGTTGTGTCTGTGAGACATAATGTAATAGGATAATGTCACATTCATGCCTTCATGCATGCGTACTCCCCCACCCCCCAGCCTTCTGTTGCAACTTTATTCAGCAGAAACTTCTACAGTAAAAAGTTTCCATACGACAATTTTAAAAGGTTGTTAGTATTCTTTCTCACTCCCCATATTCCTTTCTCTGCCCTGAGCTTCCCTCACATACCCTAATTTAACCTTTTTTTGTTAAGTTATTCCACTTTAATCTTTTATCTCAATGAATTATATCACCCCTCCTCTGAAAACCTGTCCTTTTATTTACTGAGATGGTGATTTAATGTGCTGCCAAGCCTGTAGTAAAAAAATCTTCATTGAGTTCTTTCCTGCAGATATGTTCAGTCTATCCTTCCATCTCATCAACTTTCATTCATGACTAATATCAACCTACAAAATCACTCTATCAGGAAGTCAGAGCAGTCGCACTAGATGAAGATTCGGGCAGGTGACATCCTTCATGTTCTCTATTCTAGTGTCTTTGGGTTTACACTTAGTCTTGCTGTACCTTGGTCCCAGGAGTCCCTTCTCCCAGTCATTCTCTATCATCTACAAACTTGGTTTCATAGTGAAGGCCTTATGACCCTGAGTTATTTTTCTGATATACCTTTCTATCTGTCCTGTTAGCCCATGTCCAGTCCTTTGTAATCACACTGACAAGATTCACTCTGTATCAGGAACCCTACAGCCACTATCTCAGCTGAGATCCAGAGTTCACAACAACTACCAAAGAAGAGAATGCCTACCCAACAAAGAATAGCAGATATCTCCACCAAGAAACAGTTCTAATGTCATAAATCCAAATACCTTTATTTTAGCACAAGAACACAAACATGAAACGTTAAGACAATATACCTCCTCCAGAATCCAGTAATTCTATATCAACAAGTCCTGAAAAAAGCTATATAGCTGAAGCACAAAACAAGAACTTCAAAATGCAATTATGAATATGTTCAAAGACCTCAAAATGTAGTTTGTGAAAACAGAAACAGTTGGATAAACAGTTGAAAACAACTCAAAAAGAATTTAACAAAGAAATAGAATCACTAAAGAAAGGGCAAAATGAACTTAAACTGGAAATGAAAAACATTTCCTGTACCTTGTTGATGGAGCTTACCTTTGAGGCTTTTGTTTAGCTTCCTAAGTTTTTCATTTTTGCTGCATCCGAGACATACACTTCAAAATCTAGGGCAGACATCACCTTAGGGTAAATATATGAAAAAAAATGTGTTCCAAACAAATGGACCCAAGAAGTAAGAAGGCATAGCTATCTTAATATCTGAAAAAATAGTCTTCAAACCAAAACTATCCAAAAGTAATGAAGAAAAACACGACATACTCATTAAAGAAAAAAATTGACCAAAATAATATTACAATTCTAAACATCTATGTAGTAAACACAAGGCACCCAAGTTCATAAAAGAAACACTACTACAGTTAAAATCATATTCTAACCCTCATACAGTGAGAGTGGGTGACATCAGTTCCCTACTCATACCAATAGACAGGCCATTCAGATAAAAACTAAACAGGGAAACACTGGGGTTACATAAAATCATAAATGAAATGGACCTAGCAGACATCTATGAGAAATTCTATGCAAACAGTAAACAATATACTTTCTTTTCAGAAGCTCATTGACTTTTCACCAAAGTTAAATACATATTAGGACACAAAGTAAATCCCAATAGATATAAGAAAATGGAAATAACACTCAGCATTCTGTCATAATTAAAGCTAGATGTAAATAAGAAAAGAAATGACAGTGTACAAATTCATGGAAGCTGAATGACTCACTGCTTAATGAAAATTTTGTCAAAACTGAAAGCAACAACAAAATTAAAAACAATTTAGAATTGAATACAAATGAAAACATTGTGTCCTATACTCCAAAATATAGGACACAATGAAGGAGGTTCTAGGGGCAACTTCAAATGGAGAAATCTAATATTAATAACCTAAAGACACACTGGAAATGTCTAGCAAAGCAGAAGAAATAATACCAAAAAAAAAGAGTAGACAGAAAGAAACAATAAATTCAGGGCTAAAGCCAATAAAATATACAAAGAATAAATGAAACAAAGTTTTTTTTTTTAGAAAAAAAAAACCAACAACAGGATTAACAAACTCTCACAAGAGTCCAAGATGGTGGCAAACTGCACTCACCGTTTCTGAGGGGCACAGGATCGAAAACTGAGAAACTGGTGAGTGGAAGGACAGCTGAAGCCAGCACATACACGTTGAGGCTTCCTGGACAAGAGGAGACAACGTGTGAGCTGACACTGTTTGGATCTAGACCATCCATGGCCTCCAGGGGCTGAGAGTGGCGAATATTCAACCCCTCTGCACTTCCCCTTACCCCAAGCACAGATCTCCATGCTAGGCAGAGGCAGCAGTGGTTGCCCTGAGCACTAGCCTCGCTGTTCAGTGGCAGAGGCAGTGGGGGCAGGCAGCTGTATAGGCCTCCCAGTTCTGCAGCTGCTGCAGAGCAGTGGCTAGCCTAAGAAGGCTCTTCCTTGCTCAGGGACTGAGATGGCAGAGGCAGCTACCCCACATACGGGTCTCCCTGCCTGGTGGCCAAACAATGGACACCACTGAGCTGACAGATCTTCTACACTCTCATTTCCCCCTGTTGAACTAAATATGAGTGTAAAGAACAGGGGGAACCTTTGTGCTTTCCAATTAGGCCTGTTACCAAGTGGGTAAACCTTCAAGTGAGTGCTTGTAGAACCCCAGGTCCAGGGTCCCTCTATGCTAGCAGCCAGACATCAAAACCCTTCTACCCACACCCCCACTTTGGGCAACATAGGCATTCTTAGGACAGCATTCTCAACATTGAAGACCCTGCTCTATGGGTCTCCCAGTGGAGTTCAGGCAAACAGTTCCTAGGGCTCAGACAGATCTGAATACCAAAGGTCTGTAGGCCACTGGGGTATTCAAGGCACCTGTACTTGCGCATTGCACCCCCAAACAGTGCCAGCACCCCCTCCTGTGCTTAAGCTTCACTCTTCCAAGCATCTTCATGCTCTAGCACCCTGTCCTTCAAGGCACACTTCCACACCCACACCCCTGCTTGTGCACATGCACCTGTGACCTTCCTCCCTTAACAATAGCTGAAATACCAACATCCACACTCAAACCAGTGGACCACTCTCATCTTCCTTAAGAATACTTCAGAGACAGATGGACCCAGTCTGAAGTACAGACTCCAGGAACAAAGAACGGAGGTTACAGATAAGCAGATGGCCAGAGTTCAGCATAAGAACACATACAACAAAAGTCAGGACAGCAACCCCCAAAATCAATGGATATGCTAATTCACTGGAAACACAGGAAAATTATTTCAAATCTATGCTTATCCAGTTATTAGATGCACATAAAGAGAAAATAAAGAAAGCTCTCAAAGAAATACAGTGAATCATAAGAAAGAAGAGGAGTTAATATGATCTGGAGAGAACAGGAGCTCCACAAGGAACAAGCATATCTAGGCACAAGCATCTTTTATGCTTGTATCTCCAACCAAGAACCATGTTTGAATATAACCTAGAACCCCTGCTAGGATGTTGCCCATGGTAGCTCAGTATCCAAATGGGTACCCTAGTAAGGGGAACAGGGATTATTTCGGACACGAACACAATGGCTGCCTCTTTGACCTCCCTCCTCCCCGAGGGAGGAACAGCCTTGCCAGGCCACAGAGGAGGACTTTCTAGCCAGTTCTGAAGATACCTGATGAGCTAGGATCAGATGAAATGGGAGGAGGACCTCCCCTCTCAGTGGACTTGGAAAGAGGCAGGGAGGAAATGAGGGAGGAAGGGTAGGATTGGGAGGGAATGAGGGAGTGAGCTACAGCTGGGATACAAAGTTTATAAACTGTAACTAATATTTAAAAAAACTAAAAATTTAATTAAAAAAAGAAATACAGGCAA
>CM053751.1:3082367-3100386 GCA_028658305.1 Pachyuromys duprasi
GTACATATAGAAGCACAGCTAGTGGCATATAGAGAGGAAACAAACAAACAAAAAAAAAATAGAGGCCATCATGGAAAGACAGAAATCCACATTCAAACAGATGAAGAAAATGGTGAAAGACATGAAAACAGAATTAGAATCCATAAAGAAAACACAAACAGAGAAAACCCTGGAGCTGGAGGACTAAGATAAGAGATCAGGAACCCCAAGGGTAAGCATCACCAACAGAATGCAAGAGATGTAAGAAAGAATCTCAGGTGGTGAAAATACAAATGCAGAAATTGATGCATCGCTCAAAGAAAAAGTAAAATCAGCAAAGTCCCAAACACAAAACATCCAAGAAATCAATGACACCATGAAAAGATGAAATCTAAAAATAGTAGGAATAGATGAAAAAAAAAATGCCAGGCTCCAAGATCCAGAAAATATTTCCAAGAAAATCATAGAAAAAAAAATCCTAACTTAAAGAAAGAGATGTTGATAAACATACAAGAGGCCTACAGAACACCAAATAGACTAGACCAGAAAAGAAACTCCTCACGTCATATAAGAGTCAAAACACTAAAATCTACAGAACAAAGAAAAATATTAAAAACAGCAAGAAGAAAAGGCCAAGTAACATATAAAGGTAGACCTACCAGAATCATGCCAGACATCTCAGCAGAGACTATGAAAGTCCGAAGGGCCTGGGCAGATGTCATGTAGACTCTAAGAGACCACAGATGCCAACCCAGACTACTATACCCAGCAAAGTTTTCAATAAACATAGATGGAGAAAGCAAAATATTCCATGACAAAACTAAACTTAAACAATATCTACACAGCAACCCAAACCTACAGAAGATACTAGAAGGAAAATTCTAATTCAATGAAATCAACTACCCCCAAGAAAACACAGGATGTAGATAACTTCACAACAAAAAATTAAAAGAAAACAAGCACAGAAGCACAGTAACACCACCAACACCACAGTAAAAGGAACTAACATTCATTGGTCACTATTATCTATCAGCATCAACGGACTCAACTCTCCAATAAAAAAACACAGACTAACAGAATGGTTTCAGAAACAAGATCCAACATTCTGCTGCATCCAAGAAACACACCTCTGCAACAAAGATAATCACTGCCTTAGAGTAAAGGGTTGGAAAAATGTTTTTCAAGCAAACAGACCCAGAAAACAAGCTGGGGTAGCTATCATAGTATCTATTGAAATAGACTTTCAACCAAAATTAATCAACAAAAGATGAGGAAGGGTACTTCATTCTAATCAAAGAAAAAATCCACCAGGAAGATATCACATTCCTCAACATCTATGCCCCAAATACAAAAGCACCAGCATTTGTAAATGAAACATTATTAAAGCTTAAATCACACATCAATCCCAACACCTTAAAAGTGGGAGACGTCAACACTCTACTCTCACCAAGGAACAGATCATCTAGACAGAAGCTAAATAGGGAAAAAATGGCATTTACAGAGGTCCTAAACCAAATGGACCTAATAAATGTCTACAGAACTTTTCACCCAAACTCAAAAGAATATACCTTCTTTTCAGCATTTCACTGAACCTTTGCAAAAATTGACCATATAGTTAGGAACAAAGCAAGCCTCAACAGATACAAGAAGATTGAAATAATCCCTGTATCCTATCTGATTGGCATGGACTAAACTTTGAGTTCAACAATGACAGAAATAGCAAAAAGCCTACACACATATGGAAACTGAACAACTAGCTACTCAATGACAGCTCGGTCAGGGAAGAAATTAAAAAAAAAAAGAGAAATTAAAGACTTCCTAAAACTCAATGAAAATGAAGGCACAACTTAGACAAACTTACAGGACACAATGAAAGCAGTGCTAATGGGAAAATTCATAGCACTAAGTGCCTTCAAGAAGAAATTTGAAACATCTCACACAAGCAACTTAATGACTCACCTGAAAGCCCTAGAAAAAAAAGAAGCAGACATAACCAAGAGGAGTAGAAGACTGGAAATAATCAAACTCAGGGCTGAAATCAATAAACTAGAAACAAATAAAACAATTCAAGGAATCAATGGTTCTTTGAGAAAAATCAGCAAGATAAACAAACCCTTAGCCAAACTAACTAAATGGCAGAGAGAAACCATCCAAATCAATGAAATCAGAAATTAAAAGGGAGACATAACAACAGGCAGTGAGGAAATCCAAACAATCATTAGGTCTTACTACAAAAGTTTACATACTACAAAATTTGAAAATTTAAATGAAATAGACATTTTTCTTGATCTATCAAAGCAGAATCAAGACCAGGTAAATAATTTAAATAGTACTATATCATGTAAGGAAATAGAAGCTGTCATCAAATGTCTCCCATCCAAGAAAATAACAGGGCCAGATGGTTTCACCACAGAATTCTACTAGACCTTCAAAGGAGAGCTAACACCATTACTCTTCATACTATTCCACAAAACAGAAACAGAAGGAACACTACCAAACTCATTCTATGAGGCGACACTCACCTTGATACCTAAACCACACAAAGAAACAACAAAAAGAGAACTTCAGTCCTATCTCTCTTATGAATAGTGATGCAAAAATACTCAATAAAATACTTGAAACCGAATCCGAGAACACATAAAATATATCATCTACCATGACCAAGTAAGCTTCACCCCATGCATGCAGAGGTGGTTCAATACATAGAAATCCATCAATGTAATTCACCATATAAACAAACTAAAAGAGAAAACCCACATTATCATCTCCTTAGATGCAGAAAAAGCATTTGACAAATTCTTTTTGACAAAAAGCGTTTGACAAAATCCAACACCCATTCATGTTTAAAGTCTTGGAGATATCAGGGATAGAGGACACATACCTAAACATAGTAAAGACAATTTACAGCTAGCCTAAAACCAACATCAAACTGAACAGAGGGAAATTTAAATCAATCCCACTGAAATCACAGACAAGGCAAGGATGCCCACTCTCTCTGTATCTCTTCAATATAGTACTTGATGTCCTAGCTAGAGCAATAACACAACCCAAGGAAATCAGGGGATACAAATCAGAAAGGAAGAAGTTAAAGTATCACTATTTAGATGATATGATAGTATACATGAGGGAGCCCAACTCCTTCAGCTGATAAACACCTTCAGCAAAGTTGCTGGATTCAAAATTATCTCAAAAAAAATGTCTGTGTACAAAAGACAAAAGGGCTAAGAAAGAAATTAGGGAAACTACACCCTTCACAATAGCCACTAATGGCATAAAGTATCTTGGTGTGACTCTAACCAAGCAAGTAAAAGACCTGTTTAAAAAAATCAAGTCTCTGAAGAAAGAAATTGAAGAAGATATCAGAAGATGGAAAGATCTCCCATTATCATAGATCGGTAGGATTAACCTAGTGAAAATAGCTATCCTGCCAAAAGCAATCTACAGATCCAATGCAATTCTCATCAAAATACCAACACAATTCTTTACAGATCATGAAAGAACAATTCTCAACTTCATATGGAAAAACAATCCCGTTCAACAACAGATCATCTGGAGGTATCTCCATCCTTGATCTCAAGCAGAGCAATAGTAAGAAAGACTGCATGGTACTGGCACAGAAACAGAATAATGGATTAATAAAATTGAATACAAGACCCAGAAATAAACACACACACCTATGGATACATGATTTTGTTCAAAGATGCCAAAACCATACAATGGGGAAAAAAGACAGCATCTTCAACAAATGGTGCTGGTCTAACTGGATATCCACATATAGAAAAATGCAAATAGATCCATACTTATCACCCTGCACAAAACTAAATCCAAGTGGATGAAAGACCTCAAAATAAAACCAGACACATTAAACCTCTAAGAAGAAAAAGTGGGAAAGACCCTGGAACCCATTGGCACAGGAGACTACTTCCTGAACAGAACACCAACAGCACAGGCTCTAAGATCAACAATCAATAAATGGGACCTCATGTAAGTGAAAAGCTTCTGTAAAGTGAAGGACACTGTCATCAGAACAAAATGACTACCTACAGATTGGGAAAGGATCTTCACCAACCCTCTATCTGACAGAGGGCTAATATCCAGTATATATAAAGAACTCAAGATGTTAAACAGCAACAAATCAAGTAATCCAATTAAAAATGGGGTACAGAGCTAAACAGAGAATTCTCAATAGAGGAATATTGAATGCAAGAGAAACACTTAAATGCTCAACATCCTTAGTCATCAGGAAAATGCAAATCAAAACAATCCTGAGATTTCACCTACACCCATCAGAATGATTAAGACCAAAACCTCAAGTGACAACACATGCTGGAGAGGATGTGGAGAAAGGGGAACCCTCCTGCATTGCTGGTGAGAATGTAAACTTATACAACCCCTTTGGAAATCAATCTCAGAAAATTAGGAATAGTGCTTCCTCAAGATCCGGCTATACCACTTCTAGGTATATATCCAAAAATTTGTTCAAGTACACAAGGACATTTGCTCAACCATGTTCATAGCAGCTTTATTCATTATAGACACAATCTGGAAACAACCTAGATGTCCCTCAATGGAGGAATGGATACTGAAATTGTGGTACATTTATGTAATGGAACACTACTCAAGCAATTAAAAACAAGGAAATCCTGAAATTGTCAGGCAAATGGTGGGAACAGAGAATTTTCTTACAGTAAATGGCAACTAATACAGATACCCACAGCAGAACAATGGACAAAGAAAGAGAGACTCTGGAGCATTCCGTCCTAAATGGTACATATCTTCATAAAGGATCAGGGACCTATGTGGAAGACGACTCCAACGAAATACAGTTTTCCTGACAGAACTGGACTGACAGACATATGAGCTCACAGAGCTTGGCAAAAGTCCAGCAACAAGAATGGAAGCAAACCGAAAGTCCCATGCCTAACAAGGAAGCTATGTACAATGAATACCTGCTAAGGAAAGGAAAATCAGTATTCTCCAGTGGGGCACTGGCTTTACCAATCACTGCCCAAGACTGACACATTCCCGGTAACTGATGCACACAAAATGAACTTTACATACTTTTAATTTTGTGGGCTGTTGTTTCATTTTGGTAGTTTTTACCTTACCGATTTATTTATTTGTTTGTTTGTTTGTTTGTTTAGTGGTTTGATGAGATAGGGCATCTCTGTGTGGTCCTGGCTATCTTTGCGAACACTCTGTAGATTAGGCTGTCATCACACTCAGAGACACACTTGCCTCTGCCTCCCAACTGCTGGGATTAAAACTGCGTAGCACCACACCTGCTTTTATCTTTTTTGTTTGTTTTTATTTTTTATTTGTTTTGGGTTTTTTTGTAGGTTTCAGGCAGAGAGTGAGAAGGGGAGAAGAAGTTGAGTGGGTAAGGAGGTAAGGAGAATATGGAGGACTTGGGAAGGAGAAATATGATAAAAATTTATCATATGAAAAACAATTAAGTAAAAAGAATCAAAACACACCTCTTTCCTCATCCTTCTAAGTTGCTGGACTATAGGAAACATCATCATGTTCATCTTTCTTGAAAACTTTCTTATCATAAGATGAAAAATATTATTTGTTATAATTAATTGACATGTCTTAAAATTTTTCACATTTATTTGTTTATTTTATTTGTATCCCAGCTGTAGCCCCCTCCCTCCCTTTTCTCCTCCCAGGCCCCTTCACAGTCCACTAATAGTGGAGGTCCTCCTCTCCTTCCTTCTGATCCTGGTCTATCAGTTCTCAACAGGACTGCCTGCATTATCTTCCTCTGTGGCCTGGTAAGGGTGCTCCCCTCTCAGAGGGAGGTGATCAAAGAGCCAGCCACTGAGTTCATGTCAGAGGCAGGCCCTGTTCCCATTATTATGGAACCCACTTGGACACTGAACTGCCATGGGGAACATCTGTGCGGGGGTTCTAGGTTATCTCCATGCATGGTCCTTGCTTAGAGTTATCAGTCTCAGAAAAGCTCCCTTTTTATTCTGTTGTTCTCTTTGTGGAACTCCTATCCCCTTCAGTCGTTCATCTCCCCCTTCTTTCGTAAGATTCCCTGCACTCTGCCCAACGTTTGACTGTGAGAAACAGAAAGACACATGTGGCATATACTCACTTATAAGTGTATATTAGATACAAAATATAGGATAAACATACTAAAATCTGTACACATAAAGAAGCTAAGCAAGAAGGAGGACCCTGGGTAAGATGATCAATCCTCATTCAGAAAGACAAATGGGATAGACTTCGGAAAAAGGAGAAAACAGGACAGGAGCTACCACAGAGGGCCTCTGAAAGACTCTACCCAGCAGGGTATC
Organism: Pachyuromys duprasi; assembly: GCA_028658305.1. NCBI lineage: Eukaryota > Metazoa > Chordata > Mammalia > Rodentia > Muridae > Pachyuromys > Pachyuromys duprasi. The sequence goes on from CM053751.1 coordinate 3,088,655, forward strand.
GAAGCAGACATTTCTTAATCTTAACTATTAAAAATCATTCTATTTTTATTGCATCTTAATATGGAATCTGTGTAAACTACAATAAGCAAATGCAAATTCATGTTAACCAACCTCCCATTTTAAATAATTTTATTTGGGAGCCTAAAGACTTCTTAAATAGAAACACACTTCTTTTTGTGGATGACAGAATACAATTGCATATGTCCAAGGCAGTGGTTATAAGGGGAAAAGGAGTAAGAGGCAAGTAATGTGCTTTCTGTGCAGACATGAGAGTTGCAGCTGAGAGTTCTTCGCTTTGATCCAAAGGTAGCCAGGAGGAGGCTGGATCCCACACTGGGCAGAGCTTGAGCATAGGAGACCTCAAAGCTCACCCCCACAGTGATATGCTTCCTCCAATAAGGACAGCACCTCCTAATAATGCCACTCCCTATGGGCCAAGCATTCAAACACATGAATCTATGAGGGGGGCAAATCTATTCAAACCACCACAGTGCTTAATATATAACATATGAGTCTCACTCATGTAATGGGGCATATTCATTCTGCCCTTAACAGTTTTATTCAAATCAACTTTTTCTAAAGAACCAATAGGATATAAAGATTTTATGCACACACACATACACACCACACCCCTGCAACACACGTACATACACATAAAAACACACTGTCATAAAGTTATTGCACTCAAACACTTCATCTGTGATAGGAGAAGCTTGTGTGGTAAAAATAAACTTTCTTCACCACATACACGTTTAAACATAGACTAACTACAAATAATCCAGAATGATGTAGAGAGAGAGGTGATAGAGTGCCTCGTGCATATTGTGATTTTAATCCTTACCAAGTTGTCATCATTGATCATTATTCTCCTGGGATAAATGCCTGAATCTATATAGTCTTGTCAGAAGTAACTGAAAAAAAAATGTCAACCTCTCTTGTAGTGAAGTTTCTCTTTTGTCTCACAGGACTCATAATAATGCTATAGTTGTAATGTCTTCTTTTGAATTATGACAGAGTCACTGAACTCTCTGGCACCAGTGTTCTAAAGTAGACAATATGCTGAACAGTGAGAAAAGGAGGAGATGTGTGATTAATTGTCAAAAGAAATACACAGGAACATAACTCTCCCTTCTGACAGATGCTCCAGCCAGTGACAGAGTAGGGAAGTAGCATTATATGTGATCAGGTGCTTTAGGCACTATCTGCTCATTGCCCACTTCCCCCAAAGAATAATCACCTTTTGTATACTTGAGTATATTTTGGATATATGGCTAGGAGTGGTATAGCTGGATCTTGAGGAGAGCAACAGAACAACAGCAACAACAAAAACCTGGGCACAGTGGTCTTTTCTGAGACTGATACTCCAAGCAAGGATGATCCATGGAGATAAAGTAGAACCCCTGCACATATGTAGTTCATGGCAGCTCAGTATCTAAGTGGGTTTCCTAGTAAGGGGAACAGGGAGTGTCTCTGACATGAACTCAGTGACTGGCTCTTTGATCACCACCACCTAAGGGGGGTGCAGCCTTACCAGGCCACAGAGGAAGACAATGCAGTCAGTCCTGATAAGACTGATAGGCTAGAGTCAGAGGGAAGGGGAGGAGAAACTCTCTTATTGGTGGACTGGGGAGGGGCATGGCAGAAGAGGGAGGGAATTGGGAGGGGTTGAGGGAGGGGGCTACAGCTGGGATACAAAGTGAATAAATTGTAATACATAAAAAATAAGTAAATACTAAAAAATAGAATAATCACTTTCCAAAGGTTGAAGGAAAAACTTGCAAATTTCCATCAATTTCTAAATTTGTGAGTCACTCATATGTAACAACAACAACAATAAAAAAAAACACCTTTCTTGTAAAGCCAAGCTATTAGGATTGAACTGACCCAATGTAAACATCTTCTTGAAAATAAAAAATAAATATTTTCAATTGTCTGTCCTGGTATGTCCTCCTACCCCACCCCCACCCCCGAATGTGGTCTGCATATGATAATTGACTGAAGCCACCAGAGTTTACATCTCAACTCGAACATTTGTCCTCTCACATGGGCTTCTATCAAGCTTCCTCTGAAAAGAGTAAATAAAACAAGTTTCAGATAACTCATAGACTCATTCAACGGAAGCTCAGCAGAGACAAAGAGAGAGTGTGTTCTGCCTGTCAATACATCGTTGTTGAAATTATTTACATCTTACATAGAAAACTATGCTAAATATCAAGATAACAAGCAAAGTCCTGAAGAGAATAGACTAAAGGAATAATTATTGTACCAGTTTTACTCATATGTATATAAAATTTTTCCTCAATATAGCTAAAAATGGATGTCTATAAGATGGCTGGATAATAAATTAATTAGCTAATCAATATGAGAAGTATATATGTATTATATCATATTGCTTCTTAAATGTTCTGAAATTTGAGTGCTTCATATGTATTGGAGATTTCAGAAATTACCTATAAGATAGGATAAACATACTAAAATCTGTACACCTAAGGAGGATAAACAAGAAGGAGGACCCTGGTTAAGATGATCAATCCTCACTTAGAAGGACAAATGGGATGGACATTGGAAGTAGAAGAAAACAAGTAACAGGACAGGAGCCTACTACAGAGAGCCTCTAAAAGACTCTACCCAGCAGTGTATCAAAGCAGATGCTGACACTCATAACCAAACTTTCAGCAGAGTACAGGGAATTATATGAAAGAAGGGGGAGTTAGTAAGACCTGGAGAGGACATAAGCTCCACAAGAACCAAATATATCTGGGCACAGGGGTCTTTTCTGAGACTGATTCTCCAACCAAGGACCATGCATGCATATAACCTAGAACCCCTGCTCGGATGTAGCCCATGGTAGCTCAGTATCCAAGTGGGTATCCTAGTAAGGGGAACAGGGACTATTTCTGACATAAACTCAATGGCTGTCTCTTCAACCCTTCCCCCACCCCTGAGGGAGGAGCAGCCTTGCTAGGCCACAGAGGAGGACATTGCAGCCAGTCCTGAAGATACCTGATAAGCTAGGATCAGATGGAAGGGGAAGATGACCTCCCCTATCAGTGAACTTGGAAAGGGGCAGGGAGAAGTTGAGGGAGGGAGGGATTGGGAGGGAATGAGGGAAGGTACTACAGCTGGGGTACAAAGTAAATAACCTATGATTAATATAAAAAATAAAAATATATTAAACAGAAATTAAGAATTAAAATATAATCCTATTTTGTATCACTCTTGTATCATTTATCTTATGCCTTTTATTATTCTGCTACTCAAATGCTGTTGAGAATTTGGACATAATTGCCTTCCTTTGTATTTCAACAAAGGTATAACAGATCATATATTTTACTGTGATAATTATTATACACCTTAATTGGCTGTATTTGATTGATTCATGATGAGAGCCTCTAAAATACTGTGTCTCCGTGTGCTGCTTATTTCAAGCTAAAGTTGTTGAGGAGAAAAAAACATGGAAAAGGTATTTCCAAGCTTTCTCTACACTCTTACCACTGTCCTTCCCTGAATCAAGCCCTGAGATCTTCTTGTGAGAGAAGGCTTCCCTAAACCCAGAGAAGGAGTGTGCTCACCCCTAAAATCCCAGAGTTTCTTCCTATTTAGTAGGACATACCTTATCATATTTCTAAACACCAGGTTTAACTGCTACTTGTATCTCATAGGCTAAAACTGGCTGTATTCCACATCTTTGATGTCCTTGGTGAATTCTTCAAGATCCTGGCATCTCCAGTATGCTAGGCTCTCTACTGCAACTGCAGCTACACCCTAACCAGTGGCTTCATGAACTCTTTTTAGGGAATCAATCCCTGCCATATGATACCAAACCTAGTTCTCTCCAGAAGCCCTTCAGTCTTGTGGCCTCCATTATAATTGAGACTACACTTTTCACTTTCCAGTTCAGAGTGGCCTCTCACACTTCAGGTTAAAGTTTCAGTGTTATCCATAACCTGTGAGCATGTGACATTTGGAATTCTGGGAACTTTTAAGAGGATGTATAAAGGCTTGATCCCCATGTTTGGACACTGTTAATTGCTGTTGGTTGTGGTTTGTTAAGTAAGCATATGCAAAGAAGAAGAAATTAGATAATCTCACACTGAAGGTCTAACAATAAAGACACTACCTTTCATCTCTATCCTTTTTTCCTCTCCTATCTAGTGTTAGGGGGTTTTAAAAGTGGGAAAGGATGGAGAAAGGTGAAAGAGAAAAGGACCCACAAAGTATCAAATGCTGGATACAAATATGATATAAATGTTTGACCATTAAAACAAAAGCATAGTGGAAAATTATTTTTGAAATGACAAAAGGAATCCAAAATTCTGCTTTCAGATTTTCCGAGAAGAAATGGATATAAAAATCATTTTAGGTCTGGAGACACGGCTCATCAGGTACAGGTGCTTGTTGAGAATTCTAAGGCTCTAAGTTCACTTCTTTCCCCATCTCATGTGTGGAGAAAGGACTGCCTCAGACCTCCACGAGACTGCTGTTACCCCTCCCTCAATAGACAAAATAAATCAATAAATACCATTAATTTTTAATTGTTTTAAAATATTTGTTAACGAGCATTTAGTAGTAAGCTCTTACACAGTATTCTTTATAACAATTGCTAATACGATGCACTCTAGGTTGCGAAAAGTGGTACACACCTATAATTCCAGAAGTTAAGGCAAGGAAATGGTGAGTTTGAGGTCAACCTTGGGTAAAAACTGAAACTCTGCTGAAAACAAACAAATAAAAATAATAATGTAAGGGACTCATAAGAAAAATCCCTTTGTTATATGCTAAACATATGTATCCCATAACCCCTATGTCCATCCAGGTACTATTTCCTTGAACCTAGTCTCTGACTGAACTCATGTACAAACATAATTATATATTCATTTCTATATGCTGCAGTCCTTTAATTCAAAATAAATTGCATGAGGGAAGACTATCCACTACATCATTCCTAGCATATAACAAAATCAGAAAGTATGCTTTAGTTGATCTTAGTGTTGGTGTGCACATTTGTATTTAGAGCTTTGGTTATTTGGTCTCACATAGACAATATTCCCTCTGAAGAAATAATAAAATTCCCAAATAACGTTGCTTTCAAAATCACTTTTCATGATTGCAAAGGATGTTGAAGAACCTGGGTAAAAGTTTTGCCAAGCCACAGCTCTAAATGGTAATCTCAGAGTATAAAAATAAAAATCCCACAAAGACCTTTTAGAACCTTCATTTTTAAAGACATCATGTACATTCTGAGCAAGAAAGTGATTTTTATAAATGAAGAATTTTGATAGAACCCAGCTGTAAGTTGTGCTTGTACTGTGCTACAATATAAATGGTCGAATTTTCTTCACAGAAGTATGTCACTCTACAAACTTCAAATGTTTTTGTTCAAGGAAATATTTGCCTTTCATTCACACAGAGCAAGAGGGTGGATTCCCAGACTTTGTGTCCAGCTTTTCATGATGTCAGGTGGGGACTTTATGACATTCTCACTCACATGTTTATCGAGATATTTATCTCACCTTTCATATATACTGATCTCACTTATATGCTTAATTCTTCACATCATCCATATGCATTTTTCCTTTCTGACACCTGAGAAGACAATGTGTAAGCGACTTCACACCACAAGACACACTCTCTCTCTCTCTCTCTCTCTCTCTCTCTGTGTGTGTGTGTGTGTGTGTGTGTGTGTGAGTGTGTGAGTTTGTGTGTGTGTGTGTGTAAGTAGGAAAGTGTTCTTTGCAAATAACAACAGTAGCTATGAAGTATTAGTTCAGAAAAAATATCACTCTTTGAAATGACATTTCAACATTACAGAGTGAATTCCAATAGCTATTTAGGCCAATTCAATTCAAAATGTTTTAAGTGGCTAGAAATTATGCAATACATTAAAGAGTGTGGAAAAGACCCAGAACTGGTCTTCAAGTCATTTAACAATATTCTTCTAAGGTGAACCACAAACAGATGAATACAAACCTGTGCTCAATTTTCCCCATTCACAGTTACCCTAGAAAAGGACACATTCTTAATAAACAGTCACCTCAGCTGGCATTAAACTTGGGATATTGGCCACTTTTTATCATTAGCAGCAACAAAGTGTGACACATCTTCATTTAGCTGCTGCAGTGTTTTGGAAGCTGAAGACTAAAAGCTATTTGTACCCTGGGCTTACAAACTAGCCCTCTAGGTCTTCATTAAAATGCAGCAGCCAAAGTCTGACTGTTTACTAGAGTAAGGTGGCACCTAACACAAACCATTCAGTTCAGTGTGAAAGATGATTAACTTGCACAGGATTTACTGTCTTCTACAAGGTCTCTTTGAAATGGGAAGGGACTTGGAACAAAAAATGTGCTCATTTGAAACATTTAAAACTGGATACAGATTAACAACTCATGACAATGTAGACATGAGAGAAAGTGGTGTCTCCCTATTGCATATGGAAATGTCACAGCAGTCATACCAACGTTTCCTAAAATGGAATAGTTGTCTCAATCATGAAGTAATTTGGAAGATGTACTGCAAAGCTTTAAATTTTCTGTTTTCTCTGCAGCTGTCAGACAGCTCTACTTATCCAAATTAATGATTTTACTTTCTCATCCTCTCTTTTCCTGGAGGAAGAGGATGATTGATTTCTGGAAATGCACTTGTCTCCAGGCCTTCCTCCTAGCTATTTCACATCTGGAACAATTTCTCATTTATAGCCTAGCTTAAATTTTACTTCCTCAACAAGCATTTGCCTGCAAGAAACCCCTTTAGGATTCTACTGCCTCTCCCTGCTGGCCTGGTCCAACCCACAGACATCCCCTCCTGCTGCTGTGCTCCAGACCCAGACTCGGGTTGACTTCTGTTGTCCAGGTACAGGCCACGCCATTTGGAAAAAATGAGTGAGTGGCCTGCCTGCCCACGGAAATGCCCCACTCCTTAGATTCTGTTCTCAAAGACCCACTCTACAACCCGACCCCTTGTCCTACCCCACCATCTCTCTTCTGCCAGGCCTCTGGCTCCCACTCAGGCAGACCTCCGCTGCTCAGGTGCAAGCAACACCATTCAGAGGAACCATTCAGACCCTGCTGGCAGGTGGGTCAGTGGGAACTCCTCCCTCCAGATTCCTAAAGATCCATTCCACTGCCTGCCCAGTCCTCTCCCACCACTTTCCCCTCCTACTTCTGTGCCTCAGGACCCAACTCAAGTGAACTTCCTCTACCCAGGAGCAGTGCATGTCAGTCAGAAGAACAGGTAGAAGCCAGTACAGTTTGAACAGTGAGTGAATGAATGCCAAACAAGCCAGAAAAACATAGGTGAATTGAGGCAGAGACTGCCGGCTGGACCAGATGCCACACGAGCTTCTAGAACCACAGACTGGCCTCCTAACAGTGAATCTTCTCCATGCACACAGTGATCCCAATTCTCACTCTCCTCCTCATTGCCTCATTTTACCACCATCCCCACACTCTGACAGAGAACCCCAGCTTCATCAAAGGTCAAGCTACTGGAGCAGAGGTCACACTGCCAGCAAGAAATTCAGGCCAAAAGATCAGAAGATCAAAAGGAAGCAGACGACCCTAGGGAATAAAACTCAATCCTCATTCAGAAGGGCGAACGGGGTAGACATCGGAAGCAGGAGAAAATGAAACAGGACAGGAGCCTACCACAGAGGACCTCTGAAAGACTCTGCCCAGCAGGGTATCAAAGCAGATGCTGAGAACCATAGCAGAACTTCAAGTTTTTTAAATATTCAAGTTTTTAAAAGAAGAAATTGAAAAAGATTTTCGAAGATGGATATACTTATGTATCTTACAAAAGCAATTTACAGGTTCAATGCAATCCCTATCAAAAGTCCAATGCAATTATTTTTACATAACTTGAAAGAATGATAATTAACTTCATGTGGAAAAAAATCCCTGGATAGCTGAAACAATTCTATATTATAAATAATCAGAAATATCACAATCCCTGATTTCAAGCTGTACTATAGAGTCATAGTACTTTAAAAAACACACATTATATTGACATAAAAACAGACATGTTGATCAATGGAATGGAATCAAAGACATCAATGTAAATCCACACACCTATGGACAACTGATTTCTATAAAGAAGCCATTAATATGTTATGGAAATAAGAAAACATCTTCAACAAATGGTACTGGTTTAACGATGTCAGTATGTAAAAGAAGACCCATATTTATCACTTTGCACAAAACTCAAGTCCAAGTGACTCAAAAACCTCAACATAAAATCAGATATATTGTACCTGATAGAAGAGAAAGAAGGGAATAGCCTTGAACACTTTGGCACAAAAGGCAACTTCCAGAACATAACACCAATAACATAGGCACTAATATCAACAATTAATAAATTGGACCTTAAGAAACTGAAAAGCTTCTGTAAGGCAAAGGACACTGTCAATAGGACAAAACAGCAGCCTACAGAAGAGAAAAAGATTTTAACCAACTGCACATCTGATAGAGGACTAGTATCCAAAATATATTTTACAAAAATCTGAAGATAGATATCAGCAAACCAAATAATCCAACTGTAAAATGGGATACAGATCTAAACAGAATTCTCTACAGCAGGATCTCCAAAGGCCAAGAAGTATCTGAAGAAATGTTCAATGTCCTGAGACATCAGGGAAATGCAAATCAAAACAACTTTAACATTGCTCTTACACCAGTAAGAATGTTTAAGATCAAACACATAAGTGACAGGTCAGGCTGGTGAGGATATGGACCAAGAGGAGTACTCTTCCACTGCTGGTAGAAGTGCAAACTTGTATAGCCACTTTGGGAATAATTATGGCAGTTTCTTAAAAAATTGGGAGTCAGGATCCAGCTATACTACTCTTGGGCATATACCCAAAAGACCTTCCATCCTACCACAAGGACACTTGCCAAACAGTGTTCACAGCCTCTTTAATTGTAATAGCCAGAAACTGGAAACAGCCTAGATTTTTCTCAACCAAAGAATGGATAAAGAAAATATGATACATTTACATAAGGGAATATTACTCAGCTGTTAAAAACAATGACATGATGACAGTTGCAGGCAAATGAACGGCATTAAATGGCAAATGGATAGATAGCCTGTGTGAGGTAACCCATAAATGGAAAACAAATATGGTATGTACTCACTTATAATTGCACATTTCCTGTTACATAAAGGATAATCATGCTATAAGCCACAGACCCAGAAAGGCTAAGTAACAAGAAGGGCTCAATAGAGTATGCATGGATCTCCTTGTGAAGGGGAAATAGAATAGATTTTGTGGGTTAACTGTGGCTGGTGGGGATGGGAACAGGAAGGATCAGACAGAGGGGAGATTGAAGGGTGATAGTACTATGAGAGACAACTGAAATTAGGGTCCATTTGAGGTGCAGTGTGGAAATGTAATGCAGTGGAAACTCCCTATGATCTGTGAGAGTGACCATAGTGTACCCTCCTAGTAATGGGGCATAAGAAGCCTGAACTGGTCATCTTCTGTAACCAGGCAAGGACTCAAGTGGAAGGATTGGGAAACTGATACAGCTACAAAATCTTTGACCTAAAGCTTGTCCTGCTGCGAAGTCTTCTGGGACTGGTGCCTCAGAGAGACCAGAGAGCCTTCATCAAGCAACGGATAGGAGAATATGCTGAGTCCCGCAGCCAAGCATTAATCAGAGCTCAGGAAGTCCTGTAGAGGATGGGGAGGAAGGACTGGAGAAATCAGAGGGGTCACAGACACCACAAGAACATGGTCTACAGAATCAACTGATTGGGACTCATGAGAACTTATAGAGATCACAGAACCTTGTAGGAGTCTGACCTAGGTCCTCTGAGTATATATTATGGCTAAGTAGCTTGGTGGTCTTGTATAATACCTAACAGTGAAAGTGGGAGCTGTATCTGCCCCTTGGGTATTTGTGTGACTCTTCTCCTTTGGGTTGCCTTGTCCAGTCTAGATGTGATGGTGTGTGCCTGTTCTTATTACAGCTTGTTATGCTGTGTTTGGTTGGTGTCTTTGAGAGGCCTGTTCTTTTGTGAAGGGAGACAGATAGCCAGTGAAACTGAGGACAAAAAGAGGTAATGAAATAGAGACTGAGGAAGGAGAAGAGAGGGAAAACTGTGGTCAGGATATAAAAAAATAATAATAAAATAAAAAGTTCCCTGAATACTACATTCTGTTTTTATTTTATATTACAGCTCTTAACTATGTTTTTCAGTTGATTACTTGTAAGTTATTCATTTGCATCTCCTTCCAGTGAGCTCTATGACCACAAAAATCATGCCTCTATTATTGATGGTTTAACCTCCAGCATATAAAGTAATTCCTAACACACAACAAACATTCAACAAATACTTGTCAATTTATACATCTCATTCATGTTTTCTCCAAATAGACAGAAAAACAAAAGAAGGCTAGTGATAAACTCAGTATTTTTAACATAATCTTATATCAAATTTGAACTCCTATTAATTGAGTAAATATACATAGAGACAGGCAAACACTTGAACACACACATACAAATTAGCGAATCTTTACCTGCATCAGCTTCACAAACCATTAAAAAACATAAAATTTATATTTCTAGAAAATTAACTAGATTACACAGATACATGATTAATAATATACATATTTTATTAAGAAACAAATCATGCCATGTTGTACATACTTATAGATACAATAAAAAGGTAAAAAAATGAAGCTGAGCATGTAAACATATGGACTAATTAAAAACTACCAGTAATCTAATTCATGTTACATAGCATTTCCAAGGAGAAAATGTACTTTGAAATTACCTCTAAAGAATATCTGAAAGCACCAGGTAAGCAAGAAGCATCCCAAGATATGATCAGGCTGAGTCAGCACCTATGATGATTGTTTTCAATCTCATCAGCACCGATTTACCACAATGGGTGCTATGGGGACTAGTTTATGAATCAAGCAAATCTCCTCAAGTACAAACTGAAGACTAAGCACATTTATCTTTCCTTGTAACCACAGTAGCCATGAGAAGGTTGCCACACTGATATTTATTACATGTTTAGTGAAGCATAAGCTCTTCTTTATACCCTCATCTCTGACCCAATGAATAGGAGGAAAAAATAAATCCTGAATTGGGAAAAAAACAATAGCATTAAATGTTAGTAATTAAGCAGATTAAACTCTCATATGTAGGATTTGGTGAATGTTAGATATAGATTGAAGAATTACATCATGATTGTCTTTACAAAATGTCAACATTATAAGCATTCAAAAACAGACATAAAAATAACTGATTGGGTTGAGATGTCTGTCTTGCCACAGTGGAATACTAAAACTTAAATTACCTTCCTTAGAAAAGCAAATATAGACTAGAGGACACTGTGTCTGAGGAGTAGAACAACAGAAATAACGCAGCGACCAGGCGACTGAACTCTGGGACCTAAAACGCCAGCACCCGTGATTGCCAGGTGAGCAGAACTCCCACGGTGAGAAAATCAAGTGGGAAAACCCTAGGGACACCCAGTTATTCCCCGCAAAAACCTCTGGGTGACCAGCAGCTCACAGCTCTGATCGGAACGAGCAGCCGCTGCGCTGGGCGCCCGCAGCCGCCATTATAGACTGGATCACACAGTCTCGCGGGCAGTCTGAGAAGGAACCGGGTGCCGTGTTCACCGAACTGCACCCTACGAGCACACACTGCACCCGGGTTCTGCTTCAACCCACGGGTGTGCGGCAGGCACGAACGGATCGCCAGAGCCACCCCAGTCTGAGA
>CM053751.1:3100886-3127162 GCA_028658305.1 Pachyuromys duprasi
GGAGGAGGTCCTCCCCTGTTGGTGGACTTGGAAGGGGGGAGGAGGAGGGAGATGAGGGAGGGAGTGGGAGGGTGGGAGGGAATGAGGGAGGAGGCTATGCCTGGGATGCAAAGTACCTAACCTGTGATTGATATAAAAATAAATAAATTAATTAAAAAAAAAGAAAAGCAAATATAAAATTGTACAAAATTATCAAACAAATTTCATATATAAGAAAAAGATACAAGATACAAAGTTATATATCCTAAGGAGAAACCAAAGGTATTTAGTATTATAATTTTCTACTCTTTTCAGAAAAACATTCTGAACTATAAACCTGCATGGATTTCTCTGAGTCTGAAATTAAAAAACAAAATCAAAGTTCAGTGAGGCGGGGTACATAGAAGTTCTACAAAATCTGAAATATCTAAGAAATATCAACATGTGCTCAATGTTAATGACTCAGGAGGATCCTTGGGATATTCATGAAAGATTCGAGGAGCCAATAACTTGTGGTTGGACTAAATTATTTTAAAACAAAGTTAATTCAAGAACAAAATATGAGTATATTAGCTAGAACTGGAACTCTATATAAACAAATGCAAACCATGACTATAATCCCAACACTCTAAAAGAAAAAAGAGAAAGATCATGAATTTCTCTGGAATTTCCCTGGAGGACTGTCTGGACTTTACAGCTAGTTCTCATAGAAAAGAAACAAGCAAGGACTGAGGATGGCCATGAGTGGTTAAACACTACTTCTATGCACAAGGCCCTTCGCTTGATCCTCACCCACCAATTGAGTTTCTTTCAAAAAAAGAAAATAATGAAATCCAGATATTCAACCATAGATATTTCACTATCTACCACCCAACACAAATTATTAGATATTTTCAGCAGAAAGCATTTATTAACATCCAAAGGAATGATCACTCAATAAAAATGCACACATCAAAGATAATAAAATTGCAAAGCAAAAAGTTAAAATAAAGATCATAACATGTTTTCAAGTACATAAGTGAAAGCAACATAATGAGATGATAAGTAGAAAATTTTTTAAAGGAGCAAATGGAATCTCAAGGTGAAAACTTGGTTTCTAAAATTTAAAACAAATGTAACTATAAAGGATTAATGGAAGTTTAAATGCTGCAAAAGTAAGATAAGACATAACAATAGGCACTGTTCAAAGTGAAGAGGGAGGGAAATGGTTGCTATAAGAGGCATCTGTGAGCTGAAAAATGATACAGACCAGCATTAACACTCATATGAACATGATCCATGAAGAAGAGGAAGTGGAATCAACAAAAAACTTTCTATAAATACACCTTTAAAAGCCTAGATTTAATTTAAAAAAGTATAAATCCTCTATTCAAGGAGCAATAAAAATTGCTGAGATTCATAGCCAAACTTTTTGCAGAGTGCAGGGAATCTTATGAAGGAAGGGGAAATAGAAAGACCTGGAGGGAACAGGAGCTCCACAAGAAGAGCAACAGAACCAAAAAATCTGGGCACAGGGGTCTTTTCTGATACTGATACTCCAAACAAGGACAATAAATGGAGATAACTTAGAACCCCTGCACAGAAGTAGCCCATGGCAGCTCAGTGTCCAAGAGGGTTTGCCAATAATAAGAACAGGGACCTTCTCTGACAGAAACTCAATGGCTGGCTCTTTGATTACCTCCCCCTGAGGGGGGAGTAGCCTTACCAGTCCACAGAGGAAGACAAAGAAGCCAATCCTGATGAGACCTGATAGACTAGGGACAGATGGAAAGGAAGGAGGAGCACGGAAGAAGAAGAGGGAGGAAGGGTGGGGCTGGGAGGGGATGGGGTAGGGGACTACAGGAGTAATACAGAGTGAATAAACTGTAATTAATAAAAAAGGAAAAAAATGAATACAAGATAAAGTAAAAACAAAATGCCCACATACAAAATAAACAAACTCTTGACAATTATTTATAGAAACAATAATTTAGAAGAATCAGACATATATAACACATAGGGAAACAAAGATGAAAATACCATCACTTTCCATGTTGAATATAGGCTACCAACCCCTATTTAAAATTCACTAGTATTTATGACTAGTGAGACAGGCTTAAGTCTGTCGCTGGTATTTATGAAAGTTTCTTCTTTGTCTCTGTTAGATCACTTTGCTTAATAAGCTGAACCCGGCATAGGGTGTAAGCCTATTTTTATTTGGTCTGAGTGTTAAGTTAAATTTCTGTCAGTATAACTAGTACCATATGAAGTCAAGCAATAAAGAGAAAATAGTCAGATTGCTCTCAGTTTTCGAGATGGCCATCAGTTGGTTCAGTTCTTTGGTTCTGCTGTGACACATTATGGTGGAAGCATACACAACCTGCTCACTCACCTCCTTGTAGGGACACATATAGCAAAGGAAGAGGGATAGGAATGTATCAGGTCAGAGCATGCTTGTCCAGTGTCCGTGATGCCTGGGGTAGTCTTAAGTACCACATGTACTGGGAGGGTGGCACAAGCCTACAACCCCAGTACAGAAAGTGACACTTAGTGGATAAGAAGTTTGAAGTCATCCATGCTAGTGAGTTGGCAGCCAGCCTGGGATACATGAGAACATGTCACAATTAAGGGAGGGAGAGATGGGGTTTCAAGTCCCAGCATCACCTTCAGAACCATAGTAACCTGAACACTTGCCACTAGGCTCATCTCTAAATCTTTGTATCCCTTCCCAAAAGCACCAAGCACTTCATATATAGGGTTTTTTTATGTTCCACGTTCAAACCACAGTGAGAACTCAAATGATAAATCTGCCAATAATACATATTGATGGAAGGTGAAAACGTCCTGTTTGATTCTGCTTTTTGTCTGATTCAGAACCCTTTAGGCAGCAGAGGACTCTGATGTAAGGGATAGCAACCTGACAGGTGTCCATCCCCTAAGTTAGTGACGTGACTGAAATGTAAATATGCATTGTTTTGAGTCAGAAATTTTGTCATTTTCTTGTTCTTTCAGTTATGTCACATTGAATGATAAATTGGTTGTGCAACAAGAAAGAACAGTACACCCCAATTTTCAGAGAAATAACTGTATGAAAATAAGAAAGGATGCGCTCATTTCACCTACAAGACTGACTAAATGTACAGATACCAACATGGTTCAAAATTTGAACTCAGTCCGTTTAAGCTGAATTGTTACTATATTGTTACTGTCTCACATTGCACACTGCCATTTTCATTTCAACAGAAATCAGAAAGTAGGATAACTCACTTGATTGCAAATCAGAAAAAATACATTCTAGTTCATCAGCCCTGAGCTATGAATAATTAAAGCGAAGAGCAAGTCAGAGTAAAAGAAATGTGCTGTGCACAAAAGAGACCTACATGTGGATTAAAGGGACTGACAGGCTTGTCTTCTTCGCTGTAATACAACACTGTATTTGTGATGTCAGCCCTGGCTCACGTATACAGAACTGACTATAACCACGAACAAAGCTTCATTTACACAGCTAGCAAGCAAACATCTCATCCTTCTTTTATCAATATCATCTACTTTACAGCAGCTTGCATCAAGAACTCCTATGTTAACAAAAGACAAAGTATAAGTTACTGCTCTCTTTCCAGGAATGACCAGTGCACCAATCTACTGTAGTACATGACTTTCCCTTTTGCTTTTTTCTTGTCATTATTGCATCCTGTGAAGGCGTCACATACTCTTCAATACCCTCTTTCCCTAAGGTTTGATGTATTACTTCCAATGGGAAAAATATATTTTATCTTTTTAAAAATCTTATTGCTTACCTTTTTAACATTTTGTCTACATTCAAATAAATATGTTCTAAAATGTTCACATTGTCTAGGGAAACAGCTCTTCATACAACTCAGAAGGAATATAAAATGACTAAAATTTTCAAGAGCATGCTCTTTCTATTTATATTCAAAACTTTAAAGGTAATCAAACTTCTAGGGTAGCAAATTTGCTTCTAAAATTTACTCTAAGGAAATGATTATGGAGATGCCCACATATTCAACTTTAGCTTTATCCATGAAAGCAATAATGTTTACATTGTATATAAACATGATCATCATTAATGAGCTAGCCAGAAACAAAGAATTAACTATGTCTAAACTTTTCATTTCTGAGAGGTGAGCATAATAAGTCTTCTTTCTTTATTGGGTCTATAACTTGAATGTTTATATAAACACGCTACAATTACTTAAAGAAAGTAGCACAGTATATGTGGTCATAGATAATGAAACACCTTTAGAAAAGAGTAGTTTTTCTAATTGATTTCTAGACCCATGGTTTCTTTGACCCCAATATTAGATCAGAATGCTCTCACTTTAAATTTCTTTACCAACCATATTAATCATAAGTGGTATCCATAGGCCAAATACAATTAAACTAAAACTGAAACATCAATATCTGCACTAAAGTAACTTTATGGGTACATATTCATATGTGTCTTATGCAGATGTGTACATGTGCACAGACAGGCCAGAGGCCAAGTTATTTTCTTAAACAGGATGTCTCACTCAACCTGAAGCTTACTCATTTGGCTCTACTGACTAAACAGCAATCTCCAAGGCTCTTCCTCTCTCTGCTCTACCATGCTCCCGCTGCAGGTGCACCCCACCCCCAGTTCTGGCTTTCTTATTTCTTTTGTAATGCCAGGTTCATAGGACCCTCAGAGACTACCAGGAGATGACTCGATGCATGAGCAAGAGAGCTTTATTACAAGAGCGATCAAACTCAGTAGAGAAGTGGGACTTCTGAGTGAGCAGGGTTTGTAGTGGGAAAGTCTGTGAACAGGGGGTTTCCATGACAGAAAACAGGAGGGGCACATGTTTCCATGACAGCAAGCGGGGTGGGTGGGGGAGGGAAGGCACATGCCTTGACGTTCAGGATTAGGTAAAAGTTAAAGGGGCGAGGTGACCTTCTCTGAGGCACATAATCACAATTGCCTAAGGCATATGATCACAATTGCTATTCTTCTAAACTATGTGTGAAACATTGGGGAGAATTTTCCCAGCCAATTCCCAACCGATTCTCATTGATTTATTGCCAGGGAGATTGTCTCTATTTTCTATAAAGTATTTATTCTGTAATATTTCTTAGAGGCTGTTGCTAGGAGAGTTAACTTTGTTTTCTGCCAACTGTACACTCTGTGATATTTCCTGGTACCTGAATTCAGCTCCAGTCAAGATGGCTCTTTATTTCAAAATGGAGTTATACCCAGGCTAACTTAAACTTCATTTCAGTGGGAGCTTGAGATCTGAACTTGAGTCCTCAAGCTTGCATGACAAGCACTTTACTTACTGACCCATCTCCCCAAACCCATGTAAATTAAACTCTAGTTCCTGAGATATCAATTAAATATATTATCCATACCATTATTTTTATTAGTAGTCATATAAGACATGGGATAATCTATTATGGAACAATCAGTTGCTAAGTATATATGTCCCCAAGGAATGATATTTTATTTTCTCAGGAACACTCATGTACATGAAGCCAGAAAAGAATGCTATGTGGCCAGGGCCCTTCCTTCAGGCTCTGGAAGCTGAGGAGTCAGAGCTTGGTCCACACTTTCTGAAAGTGCTATACTATTTCAAAGGATTTATCCTTCCTCTCTACCTATTAGTCAGTGCAAGAAGCCCAAGCCAGCTTTAGAAACAGCCTTCTAACTAGTAAGATGAGACTCTGCTCCCTGTGTGGGGTTCTCATTAGGGTCAGAGGCAGGTTTCTGTCACAGGTGAAACAAAACTACCTGCATCTTGAGAAGATGAGATGAATAACTCACATCTTTGCAGAACCACCCACATCTTTGGAGTAGATGAGATAATTAACTCTGGTCCTTACAAGACTATCAAGTATTGTGTGCTAGCTTTGCTCCCAGACCAGATAAACACAAACAAACTGGCCAACTGACAGTTTCGAAGTTCGTCAGGAAAGAGAGACAAGACTAGATCCAAAGCTTTCTAGAAGAACATGCTAGTAAATATCGTGAAGGTCTAGAGTCTGTACAGGCCCTGAGGCTGAAACTTTTGTCTTTACCATTTAAGTGACTTTTACATTCAATTCAGAGAATTGTGTTTGTACTATAACGGTTCATCTGGTAATATGAAATTCTCATACAATGTTAACTGTCCCATAAATCATAGTTGGTTATGTGGTTTTGTTTTTGTTTTTTTTCTTTTCCTTTTCACTTTTACTGATACTAGTAATTCTTAAGAACAGAAATATCCCACACATATCAGGGTTTCTGAGAGACATTCAGCATAATTATTGGTTTAATATTAAAGAAATTATCACCAAACTTCAGCTTATACTCGGGTTTTTCTTTCCAAATAAATAAAATATTTATAAGTTTGGAGAGAATTTAGCTTGGATTATCAAAATATTTTAAATACCAATTTATTAAATACTAGTTTGTTACTTAAGTTATTGTAAATTGTGAGAGTCTTTTTTTCTTCATTGCCATAGAGAGTAGGAAAATGTCTATATGCCCAATGTCTGTCAACACCACCTAAACAATTGTGTGAGAAAGACATAGGACTACAAGGAGAACGCTGATTAATTGAGTACCTTAGTGAGGCTGCTGACATGACCTGTGTACAACCTATGCAGTGAAAGCTCTGTGCATCTCTACTTATGCTGTTCTGCAGAGTCATAGCAGAAAAGAAATCAACACATTCTTAAGAAAAAGAAATATGCTACCTCATTTGAGAAGCAATTAGATTCTGGCTGAAATATAATTGTAGGGAGTACAGGTTAGTGAAAGAAATTATAAAATATTTCTCTAGAAAGAAAATTATAACTGTAAATTAAAATTAGCAATTATATTCTGGCTAACATGTAATTTTAAATTGCAGATTACTGAAAGAAATGATAAAATATTTCTCTTTTAGAAAAGATATGAGAACTCTAAATTAAAATTAGGAGAATAATTTAAAGTTTGTGAAAGATGAAGAACAAACTAGAAGTTATTTCCTAACTAAATATAAAATTACCATTCTAGAGGGATAGATGAATGATGTATTGCTCTGAGTTCTTCTTCTTCTTCTTCTTCTTCTTCTTCTTCTTCTTCTTCTTCTTCTTCTTCTTCTTCATTACAATTTATTCACTTTGTATCCTGACTGTAGCCCCCTCCCTCATCTCCTCCCAGTCCCAACTTCCTTTCCCCCCATGTCCCTTCCCTAGTCCTCCTCCCCTACTATCTGACCATATCCTATCAGGTCTCATTAGGACTATCTGGATCCTCTTTCTCTGTGTCTTAGCAAGACCACCTCATCAGGGGGGAGGTGATCAAAGAGCAGGCAACTGAGTTTGGGCCGGAGACTGTCCCTACTCCCCTACTCTATGGAACCCGCATGGAGACTGAGCTGTCCATGGACTAATCTGAGCAGGGGGATAAATACCAGTGTTCAGATGGCTTCCTCCTTCCTCCATTTTTGTTCAGTCTGGGCTCTCAGCTGGGGAATGATAATTCCCACACTCAGGTGAGTTCTTCCCTTTCCAGTTAAACATCCCTGGAAGGGTTTTCACCAACAAATCCAAAGATTGCCTTATTAATGCCTTCAGAAGATCTCTGTCCCATCACATTGCTAGAAAATAACCATCACAGTGACTCTCAATTCTCAACATCTTCTTAGGAGCTTCTCTCAAACCAAACCAGGAGTTTATACTATTGGGGAATCTTCAAACAGACAATAATGCATAGTTCTTTTGTATAATGATTTTAACATGATTATATTGAAAATCATAAGGTGAATTATTTCCTTATATAAAATACCTGTGGCATTTACTAATTTTCATAGGTGTAATTAATGCACCTTCTTATTATTTTTTTGCACTGTAATCTTTTTAGACTTTCAGGCTCTGGAGAGGCAAGCTGATTCCTGAAGTGTTCTCTTGACTGCTTCTCAGCATGAGCAAAGCTATATAAAAATTTGACCTGAAGATGCCAAAACAAATTTGCTTATGAAAATCCCAGAAGTCCTTGTGCACATTGCATTTTTCTCCTTGTCGTTACAAGCTTTCTCGCACTGAAAATTTCTTTCCAAACCTTTCAATGAAAAAAAAAAGCTTTAGTAGTCACAGATAAACTAACTTTGACAAATAAGTAAAAAGAAAAACTCTTATGTAATTACTGGTGAAAATGTAAATTAGCACAGCCTCTAAAACTAAACAGTTTCCATATTATCTAATCATTCCACCTCTGAGTATATCTTCTAAAATAAATGAAATAATTATGGCAAAGAAATATCTACTGTATTTTACTGCAGTGTTATTCATGGCAACCTAAATGATGATAAAACATATGTAATTATCAATAATAAACAATAAAGAAACTAAGGTATGTAAAAAATACCATGTACAACCACTTTGGAAATCAATCTGGCCCTTTCTAAAAAAATTAAAATAGTGCTACCTCAAGATCCAGCCATACTGCTCCTAGGCATATACCCAAAAGATGCCCCATTATCCAACAGAGACATTTGCTCAACTATGTTCATAGCAGCTTTATTTGAATAGGTAGAATCTAGATGTCCCTCAGTGGAGAAATGGATGCAAAAGGCATGGTACATTTACACAACGGAATACTATTCTGCAGTTAAAAACAAAGAAATCATGAAATTTTCAGGTAAATGGTGGGAAGTAGAAAAGATCATCCTGAGTAAGGTAACGCAAAAGCAGAAAGACATATATAGTATATACTCACTTATAAGTGGATAGTAACCATATAATATAGGATAAACATACTAAAATCTATACTCCTAAAGAAACTAAACAACAAGGAGGACCCTAGGGAAGATGCTTAATCCCTATTCAGAAGGGCAAACAAGATAGACATCACAACTAGGAGAAGAAAAGGAACAGGACAGGAGTCTTTCACAGAGGACCTCTGAAAGACTCTACCCACCAGGGTATCAAAGGAGATACTGAGACTCACAGCCAAACATTGGGAAGAATGCTAGGATCCTTATGGAAGAGGAGGGAGATAGAAAGACCTGGAGGGGACAGGAACTCCACAAGAAGAACAACAGAGCCAAAAAAAAAAAATACAACAACAACCTGGGTCCAAGGTGACCTGCACAAACTGATACTTCAACCAACGACCTTGCACGAAGAGAACTTAGACCCCCTATTCTGAGGAGGCCCATAGACTTCTCAGTTTTTAAATGGGTTCCCTAGTGAGGGGTACAAAGACTCACCCCTCTGTCATGTCTCGGAAATGAACTCAGTGGTTGGCTCTTGGATCACCTTCCCCTGGGACTGCAGTCTTGCCAGGCCACAGAGGAAGATGATGCAGCTAGCCCTGATGAGACGTGACAAGCTAAGGTCAGATGCAAAGGGAGGAGGTCCTCCCCTATCAGGGAACTAGGGAAAGGGCATAGGGGGAGAAGAAGGGTGGGTGGGAATGGGAAGAGATGATAGGGGGCTGCAGAGGGCTACAAAGCACATAAATTATAATAAATTAAATAAACAAATAAATAATACAAAGAAAATATAATGTTTATGTTAATTCAGCCACAAAATAAAATGAAATCTTGTCATTTGAAACAACATAATTCAATTTAAGAAAAAAGTGCATTAAATGTTAAAGGCCTGATGCAGAAAAACTAATATTGCATATAAGGTCAGTTTTAGAATGTAGTTAAGAATTATGCTGATTTATTAATGTTGTAGTAGGAGGGTCTACTCTAAGATACATGACCTCATTATCCCCAGAGTGTTGGCAAGGTTTTGGTACCAGGCATGATTTCCTTCCTGTTGAATGAACCTGTCTTAGTTTTCTGTTGTGAAGAAACACCACCGAGGCAACTCGTATAAGGGTGAATTTTTAATTGGGGGCTTGCTTATGACCTCAGAGGATTAGTTCTTTGTCATCATTACAGGGGACATGATGGCACACAGGCAAGTATGGTACTTCCGAGAGCATTATTTCCAATCCATAGTCAGCAGGCAGAAAGAGAGACACTGAGCTACCATGGGCTTTTAAAGCCTCTAAGTCCACCCGCAGATCATATCTCATCCAACCAGGCCACACCTCCTAACTCTTCCCTTCAGTCCACCAACTGGGTAACAGGTGTTTAAATATGTGGTACTACGTGGCCACTCTTATTCAAACCACCACATGCTCTTAAGTCTAATTAAATGGCTGTTGGTTACCAAAAAGATATGAGTACTACTATTGAACCAATGGGGATATCAGGCAGTGCTGGCTGTTTCTGTGACACATATGACAGGTTAGTAAGATTGCTGATTTATTCTCAAATTGGCAGTTTTCAGAGTAACTGCTGGTTGGTACTTTGAAAGTGAGGCCTCAGGAAGGCAAATTTCACTGCAAATTAAGCTTGGATCTAAAATAAATGATTGTCTTCAGCAACAGGGACACACTTTCAAACTCTGAAGGGGGCGGGGTGGACCAAGTGTAATAGCAATAGTAGATATTGTTTAGGGAATCTGTTGGATTGCCCTGAGCAACAACTCATAAGAAGATATAGAAAAACAAACAAACAAACAAACAAACTAGTACTGGCACAAAAAGAGAATTTTAGACAAAAATAGAAGCCTCAAAGAGTACATGTAATTACAGCCATGTTCCACATAGCAAAGAGGTCAAAGACATACACTGAGAAGATCAACAAAACAACTGACAATAACTGCTGAAAATGATGTGAGGAAAGAAGAACCTTCATTCAGCGTTGATGAGAATGCTAACTGAACCATCTACTCTATGAATCAATATGAAATGAAAATGTGGTATAACTATATTATGGAATACTGGGTGCAAAAAGCCTTGAAATTGCAAAAAGATCATCCTGAGTAAGGTAACCAAGACCCAGAAAGACACACATGGTATGTGCTCATTTATAAGTGGATTATTCTATACCATAGAAGTACAGGAAAAGCATACTACAGGGCACAGACCCAAAAAAAGATAAGTAACAAGGAGGATCCAAGGCAGGATCACTCAGAAGAGGAGCTAGAATAGACAGAGGTAGTGGTTGAAGAAAGGGAACAAGGTAGGAGAGGAGCCACAAAGAGTTATGAGGGTGGAGATCAGATCTGGGAAGAGCAGGTTGAGGGGACAAAAGGCCTGTAAAGAAAACAGAAACTGAGGGTCGGGACATCTCTGTGACAAGCTGGAGACCTACATCAGGGTAGACTCCTGGGAGAATATGAGGGGGATTCAAGCAGAGACTCCTGGTAGCAGATATCATAGAAACTGAAGAGGACACCCTCTAACTAGACTATTCTTATAGTAAAGTGGCAGGGAACACCAACCCACACACTGAAACTTTGACCCTAAATTACTCTGCCTACAAGATAGAGCAAATAGATCAAAGATTGAGGGAGTGCCCATCTAAAACCCATCCCATGGGAGAATGCTAACCCCTGGCACTATGAAAGATACTCTGCTAAGTTTTCAGACCGAAGCTTGTCAGAGTTGTCCTCTGAGACACTCTACCTAAAAGTACCTCAAAACAGATGCTGAGACTCATAGCCAAACGTGGGTAATGCATAGGGAATATTGTTGAAAAGTGGGAGGAAAGCGAAAAGGACCTGGAGGTGACAGGAGCCCCACAAGAAGATCAACAGAGCCAGCTGACCAGAACCCTGAGGAGGCTTGCTGAGACTGAAGAGTCAACCAAGGACCATGAATGAACTGGACCTAAGACCCCTACATAGAGGTAGTAGGTGGGCAGCTTAGCCTTCAGATGGGTCCTTTAGTAAGAAAATTTGGGAATGCACAGGACATGGACTCACTTGCTAGCTTTTTGATCACTTATCCCTGGCAGGACTGCCTTGCCAGGGCACAGGGGAAGAAGACATCCTCAGTCCTGATGCAACTTTATGAGCTGGGGTGGATGGGAAAAGGACACCCCCTTTTCTGAAGAGTAGGGGAAGGGGGAAGGAAGATGGAAGAAGGGTGGGACTGGGAGGGTATGAGGGATAGGGCTACAACCACAATGTAAAGTGAATAAAAATAAATGAATAAATATTGAACAATTTTGATCTATAAAATTGTTCTGCCAAACACGGACCATTCGTGGAGATAAACTAGAACCCCTGCACAGAGGTAGCCCATGGCAGTTCAGTGTCCAAGCCAAGAGGGTTCCATAGTAATGGGAACAGGGACTGTCTCTGACATGAACTGATTGGCCTGCTCTTTGATCACCTCCCCCTGAGAGGGGAGCAGCCTTACCAGGATACAGAGGAAGACAATACAGTTACTCCTGATGAGACCTGATAGATTAGGATCAGAAGGAAAGAGAGGAGGACCTCCCCTATCAGTGGACTTGGGGAGGGACATGGGTGGAGAAGGGAGAAGGAGGTTGGGATTGGGAAGGGAGGAGGGAGGGAGCCACAGGGGGGGATACAAAGTGAATAAACTGTAATTAATAAAAATTAAAAAAAATTGTTCGAGAAAATTTCTTATAATAAACATCTTTCCCACAGAAAGAAAGAAAGAAAGAAAGAAAGAAAGAAAGAAAGAAAGAAAGAAAGAAAGAAAGAAAGAAAGAAAGAAAAAGAAATTTGCAATGGATAAATCAAGAAAAGATAATATGGAAGTAAACCAGAAAGATGAATGCCATTTTGACATGTTCTCACCCATCTGTGGTTTCCAACTCTAAACTTTCATGTGTCTGTTTATAACCTGAAGTAACCATAGGAAACAGAGAAATAAAAATGGACCATAACCTGGTGCTTAGAGAGGAGAATAGCAGAATATAGCTAACATGAGGTATAAAATGGAAAAAGTAAAAACGGAGCTTTAACTGAAAAGGTAGCAATGCAGAAGGAGAGGTAAGGTAAGGATGAGCAACAAATAATACTAAAGGTGTTTTTAAAAGCCTGGATGAATCATATTATTTCATATATACCCATATTTGCATATAATATGAATATAAGTGTACATTTATACAAATATATATGCATATATCTTTTTTAAAGATTTATTTATTATTTATACAGTGTTCTGCCTACTTGTGTGCTTTCAGGCCAGAAGAGGGCACCACCCCTCATTATAGATGGTTGTGAACGACCATGTGGTTACTGGGAATTGAACTCAGGACCTTTAGGAAGAACCGCAAGTTCTCTTGACCTCTAAGTCATCTCTCCAGCCTTCCTATATGCATATATCTTAAAAGAACTTATGCAGCTTGGCTGGCAGTGCTCACCTCAAGAGCTAAAGAGTAGCTATAAAAACCCAACTTTTAACAAAAATTTTAAAAATTATTACTGAGACATTTATATCTTCTTTTCAAATACAAACTCAGAAATTTGCCGCATATTTTATATTTTCATTACACATCAGTGCAGAATCATCTCATTTCAATTGCCCATAAACACAAGTATCTTGAATACACATTATATGCACAAATATTATATGTATGGACTGGTATGTGTGTATGTGTTTTTGTTTGTGTATATATACTGAACATAATAGACAAGCAAAATCTCAGTTCAGTATTCTTTCCAAAATAAATTGTACCGCTACTGTATTACTTTCTTATAAGACATTGGATTACATTACTTATAACTCAGCTTGACAAAAAACAAAGCACACTGAAGTGTAATTTTAGAAAATGAAATTTCCCACCATTTGGTGCCAATATTAAACCTATTGATAGCTATATGATAGCCAGATAGATAGACAGACAGGCAGACAGATAGATAGATCCCTCTTTGTGATCCACATCAAAAATTATAAAACATTCAAAGGGCCATGAGTAAAAATACTGTTTGAAAATATTTAAATGTTTAAAGAAATAAACAATTCCTTTAAGAAAAACTCTTTCAAATACAACCAAAGACTGATTTTGTAGTTGATGATGTTTATTTTTTGTTTGTTGGTTGCTTAGGTGGGTTTTTGCTTGTTTGTTTGTTTTCAAGTAGGTACTTAGTAACTACTTTAGATTTTGTGGACCACGGCCTCTGTGATAACTATTGAACCCACAGTTGCTGTGGGAATAAAAAAAAGCACTGGCAACATGTAAACAAATGTACACTCAATGCCAATAAGACTTTCATTAAAAGCTAATCATTTAATACTTCTGGTCTAAATTACTACCCTTGCCCTCACACTAAAAGTTCCATCTAGTTAGATATTTGTTGGCAATAACTTGGTCATTTGTATCTCCAGGTTTAATGTCCTTGCTTTTTTGATCTCAGATGAAAAGAGTTAAATCTCTCTTTTAGAAACCCAGGCTTTATAAAGAATGTGAAGCTTGACTTACACTGTTTGCCCATCCCTGGATCAATATTTACTGTAAAATGAAACCTTTCATTGGTTGCCATATACAAGAAGAGAGAACTAAGTAAGACTATGTAGCCTCGGCAAATGAGAGAAAAGCAGTATATAAAGTATACAATAAAAAGTTATGAAAAAGAATGAAAGAAATTAATTTAGGGCTCTTGTATTCTAATCACTTTGATGATTTTTGTATGCGTTTACCTTCAGATTGACAGAAACTGCCAATGTTAAGAGTACTCAGAGGGCCGAGTGGGGAATGGCACAGGAGACTATTACCTGACAGACACCAACAACTTAGGCTCTAAGATCTACAATTAATAAATGGAACCTTGAGAATCTGAAAAGCTTCTGTAAAGCAAAGGATACTGTCAATAGAAAAAAAAAACAGACTCAAAAATGGGAAAGATCTTCACTAATCCTATATCTGATAGAGGGCTTTATATATTCTCCAGAATATACAAAGAACTCAAGAAATTAAACACCAATAAACCAAATAATCCAATTAAAAATGGGGAACAGAGCTAAACAGAATTCTCAACAGAGGAATATCGAATGGTAGAGAAACACTTAAGGAACACCAACAGCACAGGCTCTAAGATCAACAATCAATAAATAGGACCTCATGTAAGTGAAAAGCTTCTGTAAAGCAAAGAACACTGTCGTCAGAACAAAATGACTGCATACAGATTGGGAAAGGATCTTCAATAAAATATATCTGACAGAGGGCTAATATCCAGAATATGTAAAGAACTTAAGAAGTTAAACAGCAACATATCAAGTTATCCAATTAAAATATAGGGAACAGAGCTAAACAGAGAATTCTTAATAGAGGAATATTGAATGGCAGACAAACACTTAAAGAAATGCTCAACATCCTTAGTCATCAGGGAAATACAAATCAAAACAACCTTCAGATTTCACCTTATAACCATCAGAATGGCTAAGATCAAGAACTCAAGTGACTTGTCTTAGATTCCATTGATCCACCAGTTGGTTTCTATGCCAGTACCACGCAGTTTTTATTACTGTTGCTCTATAGTACAGCTTGAGATTGGGGATGGAGATAACTCCAAAAGATTTTTTATTGTAGAGGATTGTTTTAGCAATTCTGGATCTCTTGTTATTCCATATGAAGTTGAGAATTTTTCTTTCAAGATCTGTAAAGAATTGTGTTGGTCATTTGATGGGAATTGCATTGAATTTGTAGATTGCTTTTGGCAGAATGGCCATTTTTTACTGTGTTAATCCTGCTAAGCATGGGAGATCTTTCCACCTTCTGATATCTTCTTCTAATTGTTTCTTCAGAGACTGGATTTTTTTTCATACAAGTTTTGATTTGCCTAGTTAGGTTCACACCAAGGTACTTTATGTCCTTTGTGGCTATTCTGAAGGGTTTGTTTCCCTAATTTCTTTCTCAGCCCTTTTGTCTTTTGTATACAGGAAGGCCACTGATTTTTTTGAGTTAATTTTGTATCCAGTCACTTTGCTGAAGATGTTAATCAGCTGTAGGAGTTCCCTGGTAGAAATTTTCAGGTCACTCGGGTATACTATCATATCACCTGCAAATAGTGATACTTTCATTTCTCCCTTTCCAATTTGTATCCCCTTGATCTAACAAGGACTTCAAGAACTATGTTGAAGAGATATGGAGAGAGTGGGCAGTCTTGCCTTGTCCCTGATTTCAGTGGGATTGATTTAAGTTTCTTTCCATTGAGTTTGATTTGGCTATCGGCTTGCTATATATTGCCTTTACTATGTTTAGGTATGTGCCTAGTATCACTGATCTCTCCAAAACTTTAAACATGCATGGATGTTGGATTTTGTCAAATGCTTTTTCAGCATCTAAGGAGATGATCATGTGGTTTTTCTCCTTCAGTTTGTTTATATGGTGGATCACATTGATAGATTTCCTTATATTGAACCACCCTGCATGCCTGGGATGAAGCCTCGTTGGTTGCAATGAATGATATCTTTGATGTGTACTTGTACTCGGTTTGCAAGTATTTTGTTGAGTATTTTTGCATCCATGTTCATAACAGAGATTGGGTAAATCCACTCACTTATGGACACCTGATTTTTGACAAAGATGCCAAAACCATTCAATGGAAAAAAGACAGCATCTTCAACAAATGGTTCTGGTCCAACTGGATGTCTACATATAGAAAAATGCAAATAGATCCATACTTATCACCCTGTAAAAACTAAAGTCCAAGCGGATCAAAGACCTCAATATAAAACCAGACAACTAAACCTCTTAGAAGAAAAAGTAGGGCATAGCCTTGAACTCATTGGCACAGGAGACAACTTACTGAACAGAACACCAACAGCATAGGCTCTAAGATCAACAATCAATAAATGGGACCTCATGAAATTGAAAAGCTTCTGTAAAGCAAAAGAGACTGTCATTAA
This sequence comes from Pachyuromys duprasi, assembly GCA_028658305.1. Lineage (NCBI taxonomy): Eukaryota > Metazoa > Chordata > Mammalia > Rodentia > Muridae > Pachyuromys > Pachyuromys duprasi. The sequence goes on from CM053751.1 coordinate 3,117,520, forward strand.
AACCAAGAGACAACCTCCGGACTGGGAAAGGATCTTCACCAACCCTATATCTGACAGAGGGCTAATATCCAGTATATATAAATAACTCAAGAAGTTAAAAAGCAACAAATCGAGTAATCCATTTTAAAAATGGGGAACAGAGCTAAACAGATAATTCTCAATAGAGGAATATCAAGTGGCTGAAAAACAAATAAATGCTCAATGCCCTTACTCATCAGGGAAATACAAATCAAAACGACTCTGAGATTTCACCCTATACCCATCAGAATGCTTAAGATCAAAAGCTCAAGTGACAACACATGCTGGAGAGGTTGTGGAGAAAAGGGAGCCCTCCTTCATTGCTGGTGGGAATGTAAACTTGGACAACCACTTTGGAAATCAATCTGGTGCTTTCTCAGACAATCAGGAATAGCGCTTCCTCAAGATCCAGCTATACCACTCCTAGGCATTTACCCAAAAGATGCTCAAGTACACAATAAGGACATTTGCTCAACCGTGTTTATAGCAGCTTTATTTGTAATAGCCAGAACCTGGAAACAACCCGGATGTCTATCAACTGAGGAATGGATACAGAAATTATGGTATGTTTACACAATAAAATATTACTCAGCAATAAAAAACAAGGAAAATCATGAAATTTGCAGATAAATGGTGGGAACTGGAAAAGATCATCCTGAATGAGGTATTCCAGAAGCAGAGAGATACACAGGGTATGTACTCACTCATAAGTGGATATTAGACATATAATATAGGATAAACCTACTAAAATCTATATACTTAAAGAAACTAATCAAGAAGGAGGACTCTTGCTCAATCCCCATTCAGAAAGGCAAAGAGGATAGACATCAGAAGAAGGAGAAAACAGGGAACAGGACAAGAGCCTGCCACAGGGGGCCTTTGGAAGTCTCTACCCTGTAGGGTATCAAAGCAGATACTGAGGCTCATAATCAAACTTTGGACAGTGTGCAGGGAATCTTAGGAAAGAAGTGTGAAATAATAAGTCCTGGAGAGGACAGGAGCTCCATGAGGAGGGCAACAGAACCAAAAAATCTGGGCACAGGGTTCTTTTCTGAGACTGATACTCTAACGAAAGACCATTGATGGAGATAACCCAGAAGGGGCAGGGGCACAGATGTAACCCATGGCAGTTCAGTGTCCAAGTGGGCTCCATAGTACCACAGAGAGCTTCTGAAAGACTCTTCCCAGTAGGGAATTAAAACAGATGCTGAAAGTCATAGCCAAACTTTGGGCAGATTAGAGGGTATCTTATGTAAGAAGGTGGAGATAGAAAGACCTGGAGGGGATGGGAACTCCACAAGGAGAGCAATAGAAGCAAAAATTCTGGGCCCAGGGGTCTTTTCTGAGACTGATACTCCAACCAAGAACCATGCATGGAGATAACCTAGAACCCTTGTATAGATTTTGCCCATGGAAACTCAATATCCAAGTGGGTTTCCTACTCAGAAACAGGGACTGTCTCTGATATCATGTGCCTTATGAGACAGAGGCTACAGGCTATAGCTCTAAAACTAGTTCATCATTATTTTGAGTAAAAATTGAGCCCTTCCAAGTCTTTATTAAGATGCTTATTAAAAACATCGACAGGTAGATGATGTTGATAACCAAACACTCTGCCCAACATACTTTTAATCCCAGTACTCAGGGAGACAGAGATTGGTGGATCTCTGAGAGTTTGAGGACAGCCTCGTATACAAATCAAGTCCAAGACACCAAGACTACATGAAGAAACCCTGTCTCGAAAAATAAAACAACAGCAAAATTAACAAGGAGGTAATGAGGCTGATTAACACTTCAGAAATTCCATTTTTGTTGAAACCTCATCTTATAAGGGCTATATGGAAAAAGACTGATACTCCAACCAAAGACCATGCATGGAGTTAACCCAGAACCCCTGCACAGATGTAGCCCATGGCAGTTCAGTGTCCTAGTGGGTTCCATAGTAATTGGAACAGGGACTGTCTCTGACATGAACTGATCGGCCTGCTCTTTGATCACTTCCCCCTGAGGGGGGAGCAGCCTTACCAGGCCACAGAGGAAGACAATGCAGCCACTCCTGATGAGACCTGATAGACTAGGATCAAAAGGAAGGAGAGGAAGACCTCCCCTATCAGTGGACTTGTGGAGGGGCATGGGCAGAGAAGGGGAAGGGAGGGTGGGATTGGGAGGTGAAGAGGTAGGGAGCTACAGGTGGGATACAAGATGAATAAACTCTAACTAATAAAAATAAAAAATACAAAACAAACAAACAAAAAAGAATTTGAACTGAATATATTGTTACTACATAATTGGATCTGGTTATATACACTCCAAAATGTTCATCTGTATATTAAATATACACTTTTTCTTTTGCTTGCTGGTTATATGAGCCAATTCATTTAAAATTTTTACACTACTGAAGATACTGACAATGGAAGGAATAAAATTCTAGAAATAGCCTCTAGATATTAATGTGATGCCTTTGTACCACCAGATGGCGGTATTTAGTTTTTTAAACCATATTCGCAGTCCAGCAGCCAAGTATTTAAAGTAGTTTAATATGAATGAATAATCTTGTCTTAAACAAAAGAACCATCAACAGAACGGTCTAATATCTTCTCTTTGTTTCAGCATCATCCATCTGTGCAAGCTGTTCCTTCCTTTGAAATACACTGAAATTTAAATATGTATAAGACACACACTGGGGCAACAAGAGAGAATGGGGCTACAAGTGCCCATATTTGACAGCAGATGGTTTGAAAAATGAATACAATAATCAATAATGATGGCGCCTTGACAACATGAGCAGCTGTCTTCCCCACAGCTCAAGAGCCTCTCATTATCCCTTTACTGGCCCAACACAGAGTTACCCCACCTAGTGGGTACTCCTTTATCTTTTCTGTTTCTTTTCTTTTTCTTTTGTTTCATTTTTGTTTGTTATCTCCAGATAATAATACACCTTCCTGACACAAGAGAACAACAGTTATGCTTGGCTGTACACTTATACAAGAACCCTGAAGATTGTTTTAACAATGAAAATTTTAAACCTTTCATAAACATATAAAACTGATGATGGAAGAGGAAGATTAAGAAACACTAAAATATTTGTTTAAGAAATTTTGCCTCAAGAATATATCTCTGGGTGTGGACTTAGATTAAGATGAGTTATTTATACAAGCTTTGAGTTAGAATTAAAGGTATTTGATTATTAGAGAACACTTGGGAATTTTTGCATCAACTGATACTCTACAAATTTCTCCTCAAGACCTAAATCTTTTGATTACTTAAAAAAAAAAAAAAACCACACACAAAGATCTTTTTTTAAGAAATAACAAAGTTTGTTAACATAGTTTGCATACTTGTTAATGTAGACCAAAGTTTAATCTTAAAGTCTGTTTTTATTACATTTTATTAATCTTTTTGTGTGTATGTGAATGTACTTTCAATGGTGTGTGTGTGTGGAACTTCTCAAAACCCAGAATCTCTATGTGAGTATGTGGCAGACTTATCAAACCATACACATGAGGCTGAGTCAGGAGGATTTTGAGGTCAAGGCCATTCTGATTTCCTACCAATACTGGAGCCAAGCTGCACTACAAACATACACAGCCAAACTGTGTGAGTGTTAGCCTGCCAGAAAATAAAAAATCAATCCTGATCACCTCCTCCCCCAACACTATGGCTTCCCTTTTTGTAAACATTCTGGGCAGCTCCTTGGATTTATAGTTTTGTTTTTTTTTTCAGCTTCTAATGCCAGCCCCACATTTTTCTCTCAACTCTTCCTTCCACGTGTGTCTAAATTATGAAGCAAAGATCAAAGCTCCACTGTCTCTGAGTTTATCTATTTATTAGATAGAGGTCGTAGGATGCCATGTGGTAAATAAAACTTTTTGGAGATTAATAGCCAAGAGCTCTGTCCTCCCTCCACTAGGCAAGGCTCATTGTGAAGTTCCTACTGGTTTCCAGAAGGATGGTTCTCTGCTATGAAATAGAGTTGGGATTTTTTTTTCTCATTCTGCACTTCTCTGGTAGCAACAGAAGTTAAAGAGAAACTGTATTCTTCATAAGTTCCTTTACCGGTTACTTCCTTTATTCCTTTTAAATTCTTTTACTTATTTTATGTGTTTATCTACATAGGCATCATGTTTATGTACATAAGTGGAGTGCAGAAGGTGACTTTGAGGGGTCGATTTTCTCCGCCTACCATGTGGGTTCAATGATCAAGCTTGGGTCTGCAGGCTTGGTGATAAACGTCTTGAGTGGCTAGGCCATCTTTTCAGCCACACTCACACTTTTCTCTTTTTTTTTTCAAGAGCCACAGATCATTTTATTATTAACTCTTTACATTATGTTCTATGATTTTTTTTCACTTTTCTCCAAAGACTGTTTAGTTTCAGTATTTAGGTAATACTAATAAAATGTAAGTTTTTAAAATTATCTTTATTTTTTATCAATTACAGTTTATTCACTTTGTATCCCAGCTGTAGCCCCATTCCCAATCCCCTCCCAATCCCATCCTCCCTCCTCTTCTTCTATGCCCCTCCCCCAGTCCAAGGATAGGATAAGTCCTCCTTCCCTACAATCTGCAATTCTGAGATTTTCTGACACTGCTGACCTGTGAAGGACCTAGACTACTGAACCCCAAAGAGACAACAGCATCTCCAGACACAAAGTAAATGCCCAATGGCAATGAATAGCAAGGAAACCCAAATCAACGAAATCTATTTCAGCCTAGGATAATTTCCCAGGCTGGTTTCTAGTCTAGTGAATCTTTAGAATGGCCTAGCAGTTAGGAATTCTTTGTAACTAAGACTAATCCTACCAAAGCCATGTTTTAAACCCACAGTCATCCCATACTCCGTCCATACGCCCAAGAATCATTACCCCTTAAATTCTATCTCATTTGTAAGGATTTTTAAAGGCTTTGGAAGACTTATTTATGTTCTATGGAGTACTTTACACATAAAATAATGGTTAATAATAATAAAGAGTAGAATTCCAAAGACTATTGAGAAAACATAAGTTAGTGAGTATCAAATAAGACAAATAGCATGCAACACAGCTGTGAGAATATGAGATCACATGGCATCCAAATATTCCTTCTTATAACAATTTAACCTTCTAGGATTGCGATCTTTGCCATGTAATTGCTCACACACCATCTCATTATGTTTCCATATGGCTTTCGATATAAACCTTGTTATTTTCATGTCATGGGGAGATTAAGAAAGATAGCTTGTTTAACTTAAAATCATGAGCAAGTTGTAGTCTTGTATTCACAGTCTTGTCCTTTCATTCCAAACCCAGTTTTCCCTTTATACATTTTCATGAGGCATGGCATTGTCTTAGAAGAGACACCCCCCAGTATACTTTGGCAAGATGTCCACAGTTCTTTAGTTCCATTCTGTAACCCATGGGTCAAAGGTATGCTGCTAGAGCATACCCTTGTCAGGTTTGCGTAGGAGAAGGAGGATAAAGCCTCTTTTCTCGGGGTGAGACAGGAAGATTTTTTGCTCTTCTCCACAAAGGACATGTTGCTGTGCTCTGTAGAATAAAGACAGAAAACTCAACTGATTGTTCTTTATACAGTAATGAGATGGGTGGATTCCCAATGTTAATGTCAGCCTAAGTGAGATGGAGCGATTGGCCTAGCCAGACAAGTGGGCATGGCTCCCTGAGCCTACTCCTCAAAACAGACACTCAAAGAAAGAGGGACAGCTTCAGCATAAAAGGCAAGAGAGCATACAGCAAATGCCAGTGGCTTATCAAAGGAATTGACAACCATGGAGATCAGTAAGCTCTCCTTTCATAAGCTGTCCTCTGAACTAAGGCCAGCTTTCCACCTAGTTTGCCTTAGGAGTCATGTCACACGACAAAAGGCAGATGTGTCAATTCACCATTAATGAACTCAGGATCCAGCACATACACTAGCAATTTTTTTTTAATTTAAGACCATTCTGAAAGCAGAATGTATAACATGTATAACTTCATTGTTTTTTCAGCATTGCAAATTTAGTATTTATCATCTGTTTGCAAATAGCAGCATGGTATTAATTTCTGTCTATCTACCAAAGCAGACTGAAGATTATTAATTGCTCTACTCAGTTTTCACCTTCACTCTTCATTTTAGTTTTCTAACTCTCTGGTATTGACAATTAATTTTAATCAATTGGAGAGAACATTTACTGTTATATCACAACATTTTTCAGAATTATTTTGATAGAGCTTAAATCATTTTTAAAATATTTTGTGTGAAAAGAATGTTTTAAATCAATATTCTTAAACACTTGCAATTAAACAATAAAATCATCTTTCTTCAAAAATTTAACTTTACCCCCTTTCTCTCTGTGTCATTCTCTTTCTGTCTCTCTCTGTGTGTTTGTGTGTGCATGTTGTCATTCCTTAGGTACCATATACATTGTATGTTTCATTTTACTTAACATGGGGCTCCTCATAGCCCTGGAGCTCATTGACTATTATGCTTGCCAGCCAGTGAAACATGTACACCTCCTATCTCTGCATCCCTAGTGCTGGGATTGTAGCATACACCACCATGCCTGGATTTTTTTTAATATGGGTTCTAGGGATAAAATTCAGGTCTTCATACTTATAAAGCAAGCACTTTATTTGGAGAATTGTCTTCCCAGCTCTTATTCTCAATTCTTTTAGTAGACTTGGGCATGCATATATCTGCATGTGTATAAAAATGGTTCATAAAACATTAGATCTCCAATGTCTCACAGAAAAGGGACAGTGTATTAAATATATGACTATTATCTGCTTTCAGACCATAACTTTCTCAAATCAACATTGTTCTCCAAACCAACTCTGCTTAACCCAAGCTTTTTAGAGGAATTCTTCATACCCAGTCCAAATAGGGCTATCAACATTTCACTGTAAGTATACTTTTTCCAAGCTAAAGCTTAAACAGGCATGATTCTTCACCCAGTGTCACTTTAGAGTCCAAGGGGGCCACCGCTTACGGGCTTCTCTGTCTAGAGGTTTAATGTCTTCCAAGAGCACTACTCATTTCTTATTTAACTTTTTGTTGATTTTTTGTGAATTTCATAACATGTACCTCAATCCCACTCATCTCCCTGTCACTTCATATGTGCCCTCCACTCTTGAAACCATCCCCCCACAAAGAAAAAAAATCACATTGTACTTCTGTCTATCATCCTCAGAAATCTCTGCCCACACCTTCAGAATGACAGCGATGGCTTCACTGCAGCTTTCATAAATTAATTCCTATCTTTACAGGTAACATGGTGTCTCCCTTGTGTGTGTGTTTTTTAAAATAGTATCATTTGTCATCATCCGCTGATGTATTGTGATGTTATCAAACTTTCTTATATCAATGATGGAGTTCTGTCTCTGGTTTAGGGAATGCACATTAAGAATATCGTGTCTAGCAGAGTATCAAAGCAGATGCTGAGACTTATAGCCAAACTTTGGACAGAGTGCAGGGAATCTTATGAAAGAAGGGGGAGAAAGAAAGCCCTGGAGGGACAGGAGCTCTACAAGGAGAGTAAAAGAAACAAAAACTCTGGGCCCAGGGGTCTTTTCTGAGACTGATACTCCAACCAAGGACAATTCATGGGGATAAACTAGAACCCCTGCACAGATGTAGCCCAAGGCAGCTCAGTGTCCAAGTGGGTTCCCTAGTAATGGGAACAGGGGCTGTCTCTGACATGAATTCAGTGGCTGGCTCTTTGATCACCTCCCCCTGAGGAGGGAATAGCTTTACCAGGCTACAGAGGAGGACAATGTAGCCACTCCTGATGACTCCTGATAAGCTAGGGTTAGAGGGATGGGGAGGAGGAACTCCCCTATCAGTGGATTTGGGGAGGGACATTGGAGGAAATGAGGGAAGAAGGGTGGGATTGGGAGACAATGAGGGAGGGAGCTACAGCTTGGATGTAAAATGAATAAACTGTAATTAATAAAAAATAAATAAAATTTAAAAAAGAATATAGCGTCATCTAAAAACACAACTGTATTTTGAAGATATCAAGAGTTCTGCAGACATTTCTTAGTTCCTCCCATTCACACTATTCAGTCTCCTCCTCTCTATCCCTGCTCTCGTTTACTGACCTACAGTGCAAATTGCCCTTGATCATTGTATGGATCTTATTTTTTTTACTTAATTATTGAATGGGTGATAATTTCCAGATACTTACTGTCTCACTTAAACTATCCAATAAGATACTGAGGTATATGATATGCAAAGGATAATCACATATAATACTTGTCTATATACATCTTACAGTTCAGTAGTGGGGGTAATAAGTCCCTGTGTGGGCATTGCTAGCTCTTTCTTCTTCAAATAAATGGCAGTGACTGTCTTAATTCATGTAAGAGTTAATGTGGTCTTTCTATTCATCCATCTTGTTAATTTAAACTCGTTATGCATACAGTAAAATACTTATGACTGAGATAGGTAGGTAGGTAGATAGATAGATAGATAGATAGATAGATAGATAGATAGATAGATAGATAGATATCTTTCCCATTTCATTCCTCTGAAGATAGCTGGTGGCCATTTCAAAATTGAAAAATAACTTGACTAAAATAAAGGTCTCTAAGGTAGAAATCTTTCTTATTATGAAATAATCAGGAAGTTCTCTAATGCTTGGTTTCCTTGACATGTCAACCACATAATCATCATTGCTGAAAAAAAAAAACCTAACAAAGACAGAAAAATATCTAAATGCAGGCCCACTAGTCAAATAGTTGCTTAAATTCAATGTGTGGCTTTTTCCTAGTTTTCTTTCTTATTGCTGTGACAGAATACAATGACAAGACTAACTCAGGGGAGAAACAATTCATTTTTGTTTACAAGTCTAGGTTATAGTATATCACTGGAAGAAAGTGCTGGTGTCAGGAACTTGAAGCCACTGGTCAAGAGTATTGAGAAATGAATGCCTGTGTTCAGCTAGCTTTCTCTATTCCTAGTCAGTTAATTAATAGAGAATATTGCCACTCACAGTGAACAGATCTTCCCCATTCAGTTAGCTAAATAAAGATAATCCCCACAAACTCCCCTTGCCTAAGTTGAGCTAGGCAACCTCCTGGGACTCTCTTCCCAGGAAATTCCCAATTGTGTCAAGTTGACAATTAAAAGTAACCATCACAGAGTTCTGTTGAAATAAACCTAATTTAACTATTGGTTTTCTTTATGTAGTAGAGTTAACAAAAATAGTTTCAAATATCAGAAGAAGTAAACAAAATAAATAAAATAACATTCATGAATTTATATCAAGAGGCTATGAGACAGCTCAGTCAGTAAAACTCTTTCCATATAAGATGAACACTCATCCTTAGTCCTCGAATAAAAATCCAGAAATGGCAGTGTGCTTCTGAACAGGCAGAAACCGGAGGATCACCAGAACTTTCTGTCCACCTATTCTAGCAGAAATTTATCCACTTCAGGTCTAGCCAGGGTCCTTGTATCAATATTAAAGTGGAGAAACAATTGAGGAAGACATCCAGCACTAAATTCTTTACTCATATACAAACACCTCCTCTCTTCTCTCATTCATATATCTATATAAATATAGATATAGATATAGATATAGATATAGATATAGATATAGATATAGATATAGATATAGATATAGATATAGATATAGATATAGATATAGAT
>CM053751.1:3127262-3138841 GCA_028658305.1 Pachyuromys duprasi
AATGCTGGCCCTCAAGCTCTGGTTACACTTAACATTGTGTTGTAAACCTGCTTAAAACATACTTGATTGGTGGATTAAACAGCTTATACCTGAGCAGGGCAGAATTGGGTAGGCGTGGCTAAGGTTCCCGGGGTTCAGGTTCAAGAGAATCATGGCAGACAGAGGGGAAGAGAGGAGAAAGGAGGATGTCATGATACAATGGGTTGGCATGTGGAAGAAACCACATGGGCTAGGAGGAAGGACCCTTTTCTGGAGTGGAAAGGCTCAAATGAAGAATACAAGAAAATATACTAGCATTAGGGATGGAAGATTGTTCAGATGAGGACGGTTAAGGAGGATGGCATTGGATGGGGGCTGGGAGATGGATGTTGAGGTTGCTGAGCCAGCATAGGTGAAATATCTGCCCAGCCCAAGATAAAAAGGCAATTATAAACTCTAACAGGTGTCTGTGTCTTATTATTTGTGATAGCGGGTTAAATAATACCACCACAATAATCACAGGGCTAATAATAAACATTATAAAGCCCAACAGTTTTTTTTTTACTTACAACAAGAATGTTAACAAATAAGAACAACAGACATTTTCCACTATGTGCTCCATGACAGTCACCTTCAGAGCATTATATAAAAAGATCCAGTAGCTTATAGAAAACAAGACTCTGGTTCTGCGTGATTCATTTCACGTTGCAGGAAAGATAAACTGTACATTGGTCTGGTTTTGATTTGCTTTGATTTTATTTCATGAGTTTCTATAGAGAACTCATCATGGAAAGCACTAATAAAATCAGGTTAATGAGATGAAGTATAATTGGAAACGCAATAGTCCCCATGAAAGATGAGGGGGCAAGAAATGAAGCAATGAGTAGAAGGCTGAGAGAAGCTTAGCGAGTTTAAACCTGAAGTGCATGGTTGTTTCTTAACAAGGTGTTTATGAAAATTTTCAAGGTCTTTTGTGGGTCAACTAGCTTTTTAGTTTGAGAGTTTGTACATTATATAGGTCTGAGAGGGTTAGAAATATGATTCTATTTGAAAAAGAAAACATAAGACAATGATCTAGAAAATTATGGCATAAATGATTCATTAACTTAGCTGGGAATAGTAGTGTGAGGAACTAAGGTAGTAGGGTGTGGATTGCTCCCAGGGTATAACCCTAAGCTAGCTTTATGCTTCACAGCGTACACAAGCATTTGTGCACACTCACCCTGTACACCTACATACACAGAAATATGCAAGCACATATATACATAGGCAAAGAGGATTCTACATGTTACTTATCAATATTATAGGAAAACGATGTACAAATGGCAGCTAAAGAATATGCTAAATTATCAAGCATCATTTGAAAATTAGATCCACCCTTCTTCACAGTGAAATGTCTAGATAAGGAACAAAAAGTGGTCAGGAAGGAACAACCCCCAACACCAAGAAATCATGACACAATTACATGTACAGACTTGACATTTAAACAGTAGATTTAAATCTTCATTCTGTGTCTTACGGGTAATAAGATTTGGAACAAATTTCAGTCTTTTCAAGTCACTTTCTTTTTTCCAATTTAAATTCATTTTTTAAATAATTTATTCCCTTTACACCCTGATTATAGCCCCCTCCTTCCTCTCTTCCCAGTCCCACCCTCACTCCCCCCCCTATCCTTCCCCTATTTCTCAGAAAGGGGGAGTCCTCCTCCCCTACCAACTGACTCCAGACTATTAATATCATTAGGACTGTCTGTCTCTTCTTTCTCTGTAGCAAGACAATGCCCCTCCTACCAGGAAAGAAGTGATCAATGAGCAGGCAACAAAGTCCATGTCAGGGACAGCCCTTACTCCTATTACTAGGGAACCCACAAGCTGCCAATTGGCTACTTCTGAGCAAGGGGTCTAGGTCCTCTTCATTGATGGTCCTTGGTTGGTGCATCAATCTCTGCAGGCCTCCATGGACCCAGATTTGTGGGCTCTGTTGTTGTTCTTATGGAGCTCCTGTCCACTCTGGGTTTTTCTATTCCCCCAGTCCTTCCTATGACTCCCTGATCTCTGCCCACAGTTTGGATGTGAGTCTTAGCATCTGCTTTGATCCCCTGCTGGGTGGAGTCTTTCAGAGGACATTTATGGCAGTTTCCCATCCTATTCTCTCTCTTCAACCACTTCCAGTGTATATTCTATTTGTGCTTCTGAATGAAAATTAAGCATCCTTCCTAGGGTCCTCCTTGTTATTTAGCTTCTTTAGGTCTGTGGATTGTAGTATGGTTATCCTGTATTTTATGGCTAATACTCCTTTATAAGTGAGTATATTCCATGTGTGTCTTTCTGCTTCTGGGCTACCTCACTTCAGGATGGGATGATCTTTTCTAGTGCCATCCATTTGCCTGAAAATTTCTTGATTTCCTTGTTTTTAATAGCTGAGTAGTATTCCATTGTGTAAATATACCACTATTTCTGTATCTGTTCCTCAATTGAGGGACATCTGGGTTGTTTCCAGGTATCAGTATCCCTCCAGTATACGAAAGACAAATGAGCTGAGAAATAAATTAGAGAAAGAAAACCCTTAATACAATAAGAGTCACTTTCTTAATCTGTAAAACATGATAATAGTATCATTTAACAAGCAGAAAATAATTTACTAAAGTGACTGTTCAATTAATGACAGCATTGGGCAATGCAGTAATTTATTAACTCATTTATTTACCCCATAAAGTATGGGCCTGGTGTATATTTAGCATTTCATGTTTAGGGTTTTTCTTTTTAATATATTTTTATTTATTACAATTTATTCACTTTGTATCCCAGCTGTAGCCACACCCTCATCTCCTCCCAATCCTGACCTCTCTCCCTCCCTCATCTCCTCCCATGCCCCTTCCCCAGTCTACTAATAGTGGAGGACCTTTTCCCCTTCCATCTGACCCTAGCCTATCAGGTCTCATCAGGACTGCCTTTCACAGTCTTCCTTTGTGGCCTGGTCAGACTGCTCCCCTCTCAGGGGGAGGTGATCAAAGAGCCAGCCACTGAGTCCATGTCAGAGACAGCCCCTGTTCCCCTTATTAGGAAGCCCTTTTGGAGACTTAGCCACCACAGGCTACCTCTGTGCAGGAGGTCCAGTTTATCTTCATGAATGGCCCTTGTTTGGAGTATCGGCTGCAGAAAAGACCCATGGGCCAAAATTTTTTGGTTCTGTTGCTCTCCTTGTTGAGTTGCAGACCCTTCCAGCTCTTTCTATCTCCCCATTCTTTCATAAGTTTCCCTGCTCTCTGCCCAAAGTTTGGCTATGAGTTTCAGCATCTGCTTTGATACTCTGCTGGGTAGAGTGTTTCAGAGGCCCTGTGTTGTAGACTCCTGTCTTGTTCCTTATTTTCGCCTTCTTCCAATGTCTATCCCATTTGCTTTCTAAATAAAGACTAAGCATCTTACCCAGGGTACTCCTTCTTGATTAGCTTTCTTAAGTGTACAGGTTTTTGTATGATTATCCTATATTATATGGCTAATATCCACTTATAAGTGAGTATATACCCTGTGTGTCTTTCTGCTTCTGGAATACCTCACTCAGGATAAAATTTGCCTGCAAATTTCATTATTTCCTTGTTTTTAATTCCTGAGTAGTGTTTCATTGTATAAATGTACCACAATTTCTGTATTGATTCCTCTATTTGACAGACATCTGGGTTGTTTCCAGCTTCTGATTATTACAAATAAAGCTTCTATGAACATGGTTGAATAAATGTCCTTGTTGTATATTTATGCCTAGGAGTTGTATAGCTGGATCTTGAGGTAGTGCTATTCCTAATTATCTGAAAAAGTGCCAGATTGATATCCAAAGTGGTTGTACAAGTTTACATTCCCACCAGCAATGGAGGAGAGTTCCCCTTTCTCCATGTCCTCTCCAGCATGTGTTGTCACTTGAGTTCTTGATCTTAGCCATTCTGATGGGTGTAAGGTGAAAGAAATCTCAGGGTCATTTTGATTTGCATTTCCCTGATAGTTACTGATGTTAAGCATTTCTTTAAGTGTTTATCTGCCATTCAATACTCCTCTATTGAGAATTCTCTGTTTAGCTCTGTACCCCATTTTTTAATTGGATTACTTGATATTTTGCTTTTTAACTTCTTGAGTTCTTTATATATTCTGATTATTAGCCCTCTGTCAGGAATAAGGTTGGTGAAGATCCTTTCCCAATCCGTGGGGTATCGTTGTGTTCTGACTACCATGTACTTTGTTTTACAGAAACTTTTCAGTTTCATGAGCCCTCCTGTAGACAGAAGATAGCTGGGCTGAGAAAGAAATTAAGGAAACAGCACCCTTCACAATAGCCGCAAAGGACATAAAGTACTGTGTTGTAACTCTAACCAAGCAAGTCAGAGACTTGTATGAAAAAAAACTTCAAATCTCTGAAGAAAGAAATAAAAGACAATTTCAGAAGATGGAAAGATCTCCCATGCTCATGGCTTGGCAGGATTAACATAGTGCAAATGGTCATTTTTCCAAAAGCAATCTACAGATTCAATGCAATTCCCATCAAGTTATCAACACAATTCTTTACAGACCATGAAAGAAAAATTTCCAACATTATGTGGAATAACAAGAAACCCAGAATCGCTAAAACAATCCTCTAAATTAAAGATCTTCTAGAGGGATCTCTATCTCTCATATGGAGCTGTATTATAGAGCAACAGTAATAAAAACTGCATGGTACTGGCATAGAAACAGGCTGGAGAATCAATGGAATCAAATAGAAGCCCCAGAAATAAATCTGCACACTTATGGACAACTGATATTTGACAAAGATGCCAGAACCATACAATCAAAACATATAGCATCTTCAACAAATGGTGCTGGTCTAACTGGATATCTACATGTAGAAAAATGCAAATAGCCAGTTATGGTGGTGCACACCGCTAGGATTTGCTGAAGGAGGCAGAGGCAGGAGGATCATGAGTCTGGAAACTATTATCCTGAGTGAGGTATCCCAAAAGCATAAATAAACACTTGGTATATACTCACTTATATAGACCAATAGGATAGGATGGACATGCCAAAATCTATACACCTAGGGAAGATAAGCAAAAAGGGGGACCCAGGGTGGGATGATCAGTCATTGGTTAGATGGACAAATGGGATGGACATTGAATGTAGTAGAAAACAAGCAACAGGACAGGAGCCTACCACAGAGGGCCTCTGAAAGACTCTAACTAGCAATGTATCAAAGCAGATAATAAGACTCACAACCAAGCCTTCGGCAGAGTGCAGGAAATCATATAAAAAAAAAGGGGGAGTTAGTAAGACTTGGAGAGGACAAGAGCTCCACAAAGACCAAATAGATCAGGGCACAGGGGTCTTCTATAAGACTGTTTCTCCAACCAAGGACCATGTATGGATATAAACTAGAATCCCTGCTCAGAAGTGGTCCATGGTAGCTCAGTATCCAACTGGGTACCCTAGTAAGGGGAACAGGTACTACTTCTGTCATGAACTCAATGGCTGGCTTGTCGACCAAACCACCCACCCCTGATGGAGGAGCAGCCTAGCTAGATCCCAGAAGAGGACATTGCAGCCAACCCTGAAGAGACATGATAAACTAGGGTCGGATGGAAGGGGGGAGGTCCTCCCCTATCAGTGGACTTGGAGGGGGGCAGGGAGAAGATGAGGGAGGGATGGGGAGAGTGGGAGGGAATGAGGGAGGGGGCTACAGCTGGGATACAAAGTATATAACCTGTGATTAATATAAAAATAAATAAATTACTTTAAAAAGAAAAATGCAAATAGATCCATACTTATCACCCTGCACAAAACTAAAGTTCAAGGGGATCAAAGACCTCAACTTAATACCAGATATACTAAATCTATTAGAAGAGAAATTGAGGAAGAGCCTTGAACTTATTGGCACAGGAGACAACTCCCTGAACAGAATACCAACAGCACAAGCTCTAAGATCAATAATCAATGTTTAGAGTTTTTACTTCATTCTGAGTAGTGCAGATCAATAGAAAATCCAAGCAAATGATAAAGAATAATCAAGAACAGCTTATGCTGGGCATGAAACAATTTTAGATACAGGGAGAGCAGAGACTTGCCCTATCAGATTGGAAAGATTTATTGATCTACTTTCTGCTGGTTAAGGCAATTAAGGACAAAATATTGAAACTGATACATTGCACCAGAAACAGAAATGACCAGTGATATTCATTCCTGACTCTATCCTCTTTTTGCACTTTCCACTGCTATCACGGACACATACAAGAAAAACTGCAAACCTGCTGGTGGACAGTCATGTGTACATTTTATGATTATTGAATAATTATGATTAGATGGGTCCAGATGGGGAGTTATACAACTCAGATGAACTGAAGGGTAAATCAGATATCTATTCATCCTTTCAACAAACACTATAGGGTTATCATTAGGCAGCAGGCGCTGAGAGTGCAGACGCATAAACAGTATGGTTCTTACCTTGCTCATTGGAAAGTTCTGAGTGGAAAAAATATAAACAAAAACTACTATAAATTTAGAGAACTATTGAAATAGGCACACCACCCATCAGTGTTCAGAGAATAAAGCCTCGAAATTGGCTTGGTTGTTAAGTGCTGTTGGAGGTTGCTTTAAAGGGAGACATGGCATTCACAGCAAAAGGAAGTATGTCACCCTCAACCCCAAGTCTGCACACAACTCCAAGGACTGATGCCCTGATTGGGGAAGCCAATCCTTGAAATACTGAGGTATTACTCTGCATTTAGAACCATGCACAGCTTTCTTAAGAACTGTCACTCAGAGCTCAGTTTTCTTACTTATATTTAAGCTATGTTTGATGATGTTTCTGAGAGTAGCCTTTACTTACTATATGCGTTAATAAAATGCTGTTCTGTCTGGTAGGGTAGTTATCATTATCAAGCCTAGAAGAAATTTTCAGAAGTATTTCACTGTGATTGATACTATGTTCAAATATCCTTGAGATGATTTTTTGTGACTTGGATAATGAAGAGTAATTATTATTGCTACAACTAGAGGTTAAAGAAAGCCCAGAGGATTGAATAAGACTTTTCACAATGGTGATAGCATCTGAGTGGGGACGAGAATGAAGCTGGCGAGTAGGAATAGAGACATACCTTAGACAATTCAACTTAAGACACAAGGTCATATATTTAGACCTGTATTTGAAAGCTATGGTGAAAAATATGTGAGTGATAGTGGTTAATTGTTCTATGTGCTATGAATTGCTAAAAGAGTTCTTGACCTTAGCAAAGCATTCATATTTCCTGAGAGAACTTGATCAATGGGATTAATTAGCAGGCACCATGAACTTGTGCCATACATTAGGGCTATTTCCTACTCTGTTTTCTTTGAACTACCAACATGAGATGTCCAGCTTCAACTATAATATATCACAATTTCAGTCCTTTTAAATGCTTTTGTAAGGTTGTAAGCAACTCATTCTCTCAATGCCCCTATCATTCATTGGTGACATCAGTGCCCTAATTGGAGCAGTGATTCTCAGTACATCTGTGGTCTTTAATTTTAGTCTGGAAAATACCAATACATTTGTAAGGTATGGTAAAAACAAAATACTAGATAAGTAAAATTACAAAATCAAACACATGCACACACACACAAGCCTAATTCCAAATTGTTTATTACTGTATTCAGCAAATAAATTTCACTTCAGCAAATTTACATTTACCAAAAGTTCTAAGTGCTTGATTTTGACTTCTTTATTTGTCTTACCAGCCAGGAACAGACAGTTATAAGTCAACACAGGTCAAAGAATTACTTTTGGAGAAAAACTTAATCCCCAAGGAATAAGCATCTCTAACTGAAAAACTGTTGTTCAGCAGGACAGACAGAACAGAACAATGTAATAAGGAGTTGATAAAAGCCTGAGGCTATAGGCCAGGAGCCCTGTGCTCTCTCTCAGCTCTTTCAATCTCTTAAAACCCCAGACCTTCAGTTTTCCTGTGTACATGATGATGGTATTTGTGCAGTTGATTTGATCAAGTATTTTACATCAAGAGAATCCCGTATCCCTTGTATAAACATTTGGAAAAAGTGTCGCTGGAACAAAAATAATGGACAAGATTATAATGGAGAAGAAAATGTAGGATTTATTATGGTGAAAAGAAGGTGGGAAAACTCATTAATTTTGATAGTGCTATACTTGCATAAATTTAAATCTTCCTATTCCATGTGGCTGCCAACCAAATGATTACCACAGAAAAAAACGAGAGGCATCTAAATCTCCTATTGACATTCTCTCGCAATTACAACTCTGGTGCTCGTGCCCATGGCCATATACAAGAAATTTTATATAATACAGAGAACTGAGATCAATAATATTTCATCTATGAAGCATGGAGCAAAGTGGCATGGAATTAAATTTTTCTATGGATATATATGGATAAACAGAGATACCTGCTTAAAGCAAGCTCTGTTTAACTGAAATGGTTCACCCAGAAAAGTATGTGCTTTTCTTCCTTGAAGATCATTAATAAGAAGACACATTACTTCACTGAAATGGTCTGGTAATCATCAACATAAAAGTAAGGCAATAGGAATAAAGGATGTCTGTGTAGCAATTTGTTATTATATAATTGTTTAAGCTTAAGAGAAAATTAGCTGATGGGAGTATTTAGTTTTATTCTCCTGGAGATAATAACATTTCTACCTTTAACTCTAGGCTTTTTTTTAAAGCTCAGGCTACTGTCTTGAGTTCTCTATTCTATTATGAATGTCCCAAAATTTCCCTCACTCTTCTTCTCTCTGCTGCTTTGATACTACTACTCTTTCACATGCCTTCTATCACAAATTATTCGCAAAGAGATAAACAAAGATAGGAGACCATGGAACTGTTTTTCTGGACCACTGAATATTTTGTCTACTGGAGCAGTTACTCCCAGTTCATTCTTCTCAGCAATGACACATCACAGCTATCAGGTTCAGAGATAGAAATCATCTCTATCTGTCAACTTCAAGGGCCTTTGAAAAGATGAGTACTGCCTTTGCTACAGAAAGATTGGAAAATTAGTACCTAAGTATTCTACCTTAGCGAAAATATCCATCTTATCAAACTCTGGAAGTAAAATATCTACCTTCCCTTGTAGAGTGAAAATCACTGGAGAATATCTAACACAAGGTTGGAATTCAATAAAGCCTCAAAGTTTTATAACTGCTTGCATTCCATTTTCAATTACTGACCCAGTACTTGAGCACAAGCTCTATGGATTTATTGCAGCTGAAATTAGATGAAAGTGTGTTCCAAGAGTTAATTCGGTTCAACAAAACAAAATAGGTCACAGCATCTATTTTTTAAAAAATCTACTTGCGTTGAGTAAGATGAATCACTGCCCTACAGAAACGCCAGTCATATTGAGAAAGATGCACACACACAGATGACCCTAGCAAATGTCAAATTCAAATATGTAAAATGAAGAAGTAAAAGAAATAAATTCAGAATGTGGATAGATTCTTAAATGTTGAAGTTTAAATATGAAGGACAAACATAGTAAGGGAATGAATTTCTCAGTGAACGGATATGTTGACATGGGATGAGTATGACCAGTTCAAGAACCCCATGGGGATTGTACAGCCTTCTCTTTGTCATTGTGGCCAGGGTGTCTTAAAGTATTGACTGAAGTTTCTTTCTCCTGGCTAAATGAGACCACAAACTTCACCACTTTAGAGGCCTCCTACCGATCGATATTAGCTAAAACAGTCTCCTGTTCAGCTGTGTATAATACATCCTCTTCCTCAATTCATACATGTAAAGTAAACTTAAAATAATTTTAACAAATCCTACTAATATTTTTGTCTACCTATATGTCAACAGAATTATGCTTTAAGTTAATTGAATCAATAATGTATATCTTTTCCCCTATACAACATATAGTGAATATTTTTTTCTCTGATATTTGAATTTTTATATAGTAGGTCTGGTTCATAAACTGCACATTATCTTTTATTTTTAATCTGGTCTATTAATACTTAGAGCTTGATTGTGAGACCATGTTCATAGAAGAAATACCTAAATGTGTAATCTATTAAGCATTGTCTTTCCAAATCTATACTATGCTCGCTCAAACTACCAAATATCTGAGCAAATGAACTCCACAGGTAATTTGTCATATCATTGGAAATAAATTTTAACCAATTCCATATCTTTGTGATATTTAGGTTATTTTCACATTACACATAGCTCTATGATGGGCAGTCTTATGAATAGTTACATAAATTTTGCATAATTATATTGTTAACAAAACTTTATAGAATTATAATTACTGAACAAGAATATATGCAAAGTTCCAAGATGTTTTTGTTTAAACATTGCCAAGTTATAGTTCAGAAAGTTTATACTAATTTAAATAACTTAAACATATATGCAAATGCAGTAATTTTCTGGCTCCAATCTACCTAACCAATCCAACTTAGTACATCATCAGTTTTATAAATGCTTACGGTACTTTTGCAACTGCAAGCAACTGCAGGTTAGCATCCCAAGAAATAACTGTGAAAATACGTTGAAATGGCACACAAAGTTCTACTACACATCATCATCATCAATATTTTGTTATATTACATCAGAAGTTACCTACTTCTGGGAGAATATCTTTGAGTCTGTCATTATGAGTTTGTCTGTTCAATTGCATTAATGTCTGTTTAGGTTTCACATATATTTTGATGTTACATTGTACACTGTATGAGAAAAATGTGTCTACTTGATGGGCTGGCTGCTTATTTTACTGTGAAATGTCACTATTGTCACTATATCTGTTAACCTCCTTATTTGAAATATATTTTCCATATTCTAAGGCCATTTTGCAATGGTAAGTATCAAAAAGCTGGATTTTTGGTAGGAGATCCAAAATGGCGGCCATGAGAGGACCCTGTGTCTGAGGAGTAGGACAGCAATAACAGCGCAGCAACCAAGAGACTGAACTCTGGGACCTAAAACGCCAGCATTTGTGATTGCCAGGTGAGCAGAATTCCTACAGTGAGGAAATCAAGTGGGAAAATCCTAGGGACATCCAGTTATTCCCTGGAAAAACTCCGGGTGACCTGTGGTGCACAGCCCTGATCTGAATAAGCAGCCATTCTAGGCGCCAACAGCCACCATAACAGACTGGGTCACACAGTCTCCGGGCCAGACTGAGAAGGCCCCGGGTACCATTCCAGACGGCACTGCACCTGGCGGGCACACTCCGCTCCACACTGCAAGCAACCACCCCAGACTGTCTGTGTGTCCACAGGCCAGACTGAGAAGGCCCCGGGTACCGTTCCAGACTGGCCTGCATCTGGCGGTATGATAATATACATGAATGACCCCAAAAACTCAACCAGAGAACTCCTTCAACTGATGAACACCTTTAGTAAAGTGGCTGGATACAAAATCAACTCAAAAAAATCAGAAGCCCTCCTGTAAACCAAAACAAAAGGGCCGGGAAGGAAATTAGGGAAACAACACCCTTCACAATAGCCACTAATAACATAAAGTACCTTGGGGTGACTCTAACCAAGCAAGTGAAAGACCTATATGAAAAAACTTCAAATCTCTGAAGAAAGCAATTGAAGAAGATCTTAGAAGTTGGAAAGACCTCCCGTGCTCAC